>CAUYPK010048855.1:0-21429 GCA_963574355.1 Loris lydekkerianus | reverse complement strand
GCTCCACCCAAGCCAGTACCGCCTTTGGAAAACCCTTTACTCACGGGGCCTGTGTTTCAGTCTCAGATCTGATCTGTGGTGGTTGCCATCTGAGAAGGTGCCCACCTAATCTGATTGCTCAGAGAAACAGGAGGAGTGGCTATGGGATATCAGGGAGTGGGCCTTGTTATTGCTAAAGACAGCTGCTGATCTGCACCTCGTGGCACCAATGCTCCTTCTTGATTCCTTCTTAGCCGACCGTCATCTTTTCACTCCTGTGTTGTAGAATCGGCACTGTCCAGCTGCAGTCCAGGTCCTGTTTACTCCTCTCAAGCAGTCACCCCAGAGTCTGGACTCCTCGGGGGCAGTCCTCCAGACCTCAGAGTGAGAGTGGAAAGGAGTGTTTAGAGCTCAGGGTTGCAGGTTGGAACACTGAGCTCATTGACAGAATATGAGTAAATAGACAGATACATAAGCTACCAGACATATTAGCCCATAGATGTGGAAATAGATGGAGTCACATAGACATACAGACAACACCCACGACACCAGCAACATAAAAACAACTACAATAAAAATAGTGATAGTTGTAAAATAATTTTTTAAAAAACGTAAAAAAGTGGTGTTTGTAGAAAAGTTAAAAGAGAAGAAAGGAGAAATTAAACTTAGAAAAAATAGAAATAAAAAATATATATCTACTTAAAAAGTAATAATAAAAAATTAACAAAAGCTCCTCCAAGTAAATTGTGAGGAAAAATCAGAGCACAGGAACAAAAACAAACACACAAAACAAACAAACAAACAAACACCAACAACAAAACACAAAAAAGCAAAACAAAACAAAAAAAGAGAAAGAAAAAAACAAACAAAAAGAAAGGCACCATCTACAAAAAAGTTGTTCTTGTATGTAGAAATATACTTCTGTATGTATGATGTAAGCTTTAGCTTTCGTAGGAATATAATCAAACTGCTATATACTTTCCGGACACCAGGTGGCGCTGTGTACGGTTCCCAGGCTTATACCTGATTCACAGTTTATACTGTTACCATGGTAACCACCTTTCTCGGCTGATCACCATTTTAGAGTTTCTGTAAAAGTTTGTCACCCAAGTAATGTGAAACCTCAGCTATTTTGTTCCAGACAGCACTTGCGACCGACCTTCTCACTCAGTGCAGGAGTTCACGCTTCTCAAATCATTCCACTCTGCTCCCAGGTTCTCCTGCAAGCTGGCCAGTATAATCGGCTGTGGGGGAGGTGCTGCTTTGTTCGCTGCCAGGCGGGAGCTGGTCCACGAGGCTGGCGCGGCTGGCATGATGGGAGCCGGTTTGCGTGGCGGGAGGACTTGGGGACCTTATTCTGAGTTTTATGATTTAAAGTTTCCCTTTTTGATCGGGACCAGACAGTTAGCAGCACAGCCTGAACCGCCAACCCCCTCCAGCCTTCCTCAGCATGAATGTTGTGGTTTTACTCAATCCCTGCTGGTCTGGGGGAGGGCGCCTGCCCTTAGTTCAAAATGCCTGTTTCCCGGGCGCGCTCCCTTCTGTTGTCCAGCAGGTTGCCCCGTTCCCCATGGTTTTGAGTGGCTCTCCTTTCGGACGCCTCTCTCAGTTCAGGAATAAATATTTGTTCATTTGATTTTATCAGTGTTTGTAAGCTGTTGCCCTCCAGAAGGGAGGGGCCTGTTGGCCAGCTCGGCCAGGCAGGGAAGAATCTCTACAGCAGAGTCTGTGGTTTTAAATTACCTTTCAGATGTAGCAGTTCACCACTTCACTGAGCGTCTCCAGCTGAGCATCTCGCACCAATAATCCACAGTCAGGGAAAGTCCAGACACCCTTTCTTCTCTCCTGATGGTTCGGGAGAGGTGGGCTACACGTCCGTCCTGTCCGCCATCATTCTCCGCCCCCGAATGACCCAATTTGAAATATTTTCATCAAACTGGTTAACATAGCCTTCCTGGCATTTTCTTGGTTATTGTATTAAGACATTTATATTCTACATTTAGTAAGTTTCACATGTACCCTAGTAAGATGCACCGTAGGTGTGATTCCACCAATCACCCTCCCTCTACCCATCCTCTCCCCTCTCCTCCACTCACTTTCCCTTTTCCCCATATTCTTAGGTTATAATTGTATTATAGCTTTCATATGAAAGCTATAAATTAGTTTCATAGTAGGGCTGAGTACATTGGATACTTTTTCTTCCATTTTTGAGATACTTTTCTAAGAAGAATATGTTCCAGCTCCATCCATGCAAACATGAAAGAGTTAAAGTCTCCATCTTTCTTTAAGGCTGCATAATATTCTATGGTGTACGTATACCACAATTTATTAATCCATTCATGGATCGATGAGCACTTGGGCTTCTTCCATGATTTAACAATTATGAATTGGGCAGCAATAAACATTCTGGTACAAATATCTTTGTTATAATGTGATTGTTGGTCTTCTGGATATATGCCTAAGTAGAGGAATTGTAGGATCAAATGACAGGTCTATTTTTAGATCTCTAAGTGTTCTCCAAACATCTTTCCAAAAGGAACGTATTAGTTTGCATTCCCCCCAGCAGTGTAGAAGTGTTCTCTTCTCTCTGCATCCACACCAACATCTGTAATTTTGGGATTTTGTGATGTGGGCTAATCTTATTGGAGTTAGATAATATTTCAAAGTGGTTTTGATTTGCATTTCTTTGGTGATTAAAGATGATGAACATTTTTTCATGTGTTTGTAGGCCACACACCTATCTTTTTCAGTGATGCTTCTGTTCATGTCCCTTGCCCACAATGAAATGGGATTACTTGTTCTTTTCTTATTAATAAATTTGAGTTCTCTGTGGATTCTGGTTATCAAACCTTTGTCAGAAACATAACCTGCAAATATCCTCTATCATTCTAAGGACTGTCTGCTTGCTTTACTTACTGTGTTCTTGGCTGTGCAGAAGCTTTTTAGTTTGATCAGGTCCCAGTAGTGCTTTTTTGGTGTTGCTTCAATTGCCCAGGGTGTCCTCATAAAATATTCGCCCAGGCTGATTTCTTCAAGAGTTTTCCCTGCACTTTCTTCTAGTATTCTTATAGTTTTATGTCTTAAGTTTAAAACTTTAATCCAGTGAGTCTGTCTTAGTTAATGGTGAAAAGTGTGGTTCCAGTTTCAGTCTTCTACAAGTTGTCAGCCAGTTTACCCAGCACCATTTGTTAAATAGGGAATCTTTTCCCCACTGAATGTTTTTAATTGGCTTGTCAAAGACAAAATAACAGTAAGAAACTGGGCTCATCTCTTGGTTATCTATTCTGTTCCAAACATCCACCTCTCTGTTTTTGTGCCAGTACCAGGCTGTTTTGATCACCATTGATTTATAGTATAGACTGAGGTCTGGTAGCGTGATTCCTCCTGCTTTGTTTTTATTTCTGAGTAATGTGTTGGCTCTTTGAGGATTTCTCTGATTTCATATAAAACAAAGTATTATTTTTTCAAGGTCTTTGAAATATGACTGTGGAGCTTTAATAGAGATTGCATTAAAATTGTATATTGCTTTGGGTAGTATGGACATTTTAACAAAGTTGATTCTTCCCAGCCAAGAGCATGGTATGTTTTTCCATTTGTTAATACATCAGCTATTTCTTTTCTGAGAGTTTCACTGTTCTCTTTATAGAGATCTTTCATATCCTTTGTTCGGTAAACACCCAAATATTTCATCTTCTTTGGCACTTCTGTGAAAGGCACTTCACTGTTTTCTAGAATGACTATTGTTAGTATATGTAAAGGCTACCAATTTATGAGTGTTGATTTTGTAACCTGAGATGCTGCTGTATTCCATGATCACTTCTAAGAGTGTTGTAGTAGAATCTCTAGTGTTTTCTAGATATACAATCATATCATCTGTGAAGAGTGAAAGTTTGAACTCTTCTGACCCTATATGCATAGCCTTGATCACCTTTTCTTCCCTAATTGCAATGGCTAAAATTTACATTACAATGTAAAAGAGCAGTGGAGACAATGAGCAACATTGCCTGGTTCCTGATCTAAGTGGAAATGATTTCAATTTAATTTCATTCGATATGATATTGGCTGTGGGTTTGCTGTAGATAGCCTCTATAAGTTTAAAAAATGTCCCTTCTATACCAATTTTCTTAAGTGTTCTAATCATGAAGAGATGCTGGATATTATCAAAAGCTTTTTCTTCATCAATTGAGAGAATCATATGATCTTTGTTTTTTAATTTGTTTCTGGGCTGAATTATATTTATAGATTTATGTATATTGAACCAGCCTTGAGACCTTGGGATAAAACCTACTTGGTCATGGTGTAAAATTTGTTTGATTTATTGATGGATTCTGTTTGTTAGGATCTTGTTGAATATTTTTGCATCAATATTCATTAGTGATATTGGCCTATAATTTCCTTTTCTTGTTGAGTCTTTTCCTGGCTTGGGGATCAAGGTGATGTTTGCTTCATAGAATGTGTTGAGTAATATTCCTTCTTTTTCTATGTTTTGGAAAAGATTGAGTAATATATGTTCTAGTTCCTCTTTAAAGGTTTGGTAGAATTCTGATGGGAAGCCATCTGGCCCTGGGCTTTTCTTTTTAGGGAGATTTTGTATAGTTGATGCTATTTCAGAACTTGATATAGGCCTGTTGAACATTTCCACTTGATTCTGGCTGAGACTTGGAAGGTGGCATGCTTCTAAATATTGGTCAATTTCTTTTAGATTTTCATATTTCTGAGAATAAACTTTCTTGTAATATTCATAAAGGATTTTTTCAATTTCTGAGGAGTCTGTTGTTATTTCGTCTTTGCCATTTCTGATTGATAAAATTTGAAATTTTACCTGCTTTTTTTCTGGTTAGGTTTTAGCCAAAGGTTAATCTATTTTATTGACCTTTTCAAAAAACTAACTTTTTGATTCATTGATCTGTTATATAATCCTTTTGTTTTTAATTTCATTTAATTATTCTCTAATTTTTGTTATTTTGTTTCTCCAGCTGGGTTTGGGGTTGGACTGTTCTTCCTTTTCCAGTTGCTTTAGATGTTCCTTTAAGTTAACTACTTCTATTTCTGTTCTCTTGAGGAAGGCATACAGTGCTATAAATTTCCCTCTTAGGACTGTCTTTGTGGTATCCCAGAGGTTCTGGTAATTTGTGTCTTCATTATCTTTTTGTTCCAAAAATTTGGCAATATCCTTCTTAATCTCATCTATGACCCAGCTATTATTCAGCATAAGGTTATTTAGCTTCCATGTTTTTATATGAGTATGCAGATTCCTATTGTTACTGAGTTCAACTTCTATTCCATGGTGGTCTGAGAAGATGCAAGGAATAATTTCTATTCCTTTAAATTTACTGAGGTTAGACTAGTGACCTAAGATGCAATTGATTTTGGAGTATGTTCCGTGGGCTGATGAGAAGAATGTGTATTCAGTTTTGTTGGGATGAAGTATTCTATAGATGTCTGTTAAATCCAAATGTTGAGTGGTTGAGTTTAAATCTAAAATTTCTTTGCTCAGTTTCTTATTGGAGGATCTATCCAACACTGCCAAAGGGGTGTTAAAGTCTTTGACTATTATAGAGCTGGAGGAAATCACGTTGCTCATGTCTATTAGAGTTTCTCTGATAAATTGAGGTGCATTCTGGTTGGGTGCATAAATATTAATAATTGAAATCTCATCATATTGAGTATTACCCTTAACAAATATGAAGTGACCAATCTTATCCTTCCTCACTTTTGTTGGTTTAAAGCCTATTGTATCTGCAAAAAGAATTGCAACGCCTGCTTTTTTCTGATTTTTATTTGCCTAAAATATGGACGAACATCCTTTGACCCTGAGTCTATATTTATCTTTTAAGATAAGATGAGATTCTTATTTGCAGCAGGTATCTGGCTTGAGATTGTATTCAGTCAGCCAACCTGTGCCTCTTTAGAGGACAGTTTAAGCCATTCACATTAATTCAGAATATTGATAAGCCTGGTAGAATTTGGGGTGTCGAGTTTTTCAAAATTCCAGTGAACATTTTTGATGCTTTCACCACTATGGAAATTGGAGTTTGATTAAAAGTTTCTGAGTGAGTTTACTTTTGTGGTGGAGGATTGTGCTGGTCATTATGGAGGATAGGTCTGAGAATATACTGGAGAGGTGTTTTAGTTATGGCAAATTTCTTCAACATGTGAATGTCATTAAAGTATTTAATTCTCCATCATAAATGAAAATCAATTTAGCTGGATACAGGATCCTGGGATGAAAGTTATTTTGTTTTCAGAGATTAAAATTTGATGACCACCCTATTCTAGCTTGGAAGGTTTCATCAGAGATATCTGCAGTCATTCTAATATTCTTCCCCTTGTAGGTTATGATTTTCTTACATCTGGCTGCTTTCAGAATTTTCTCCTTCATATTAACTTTAGTGACGTTAATTATGATGTGCCTAGGAGATGTCTTATTTGCGTTGAGTCATGCTGGGGTTCTGAAACTGTCTGCTATCTGAATTTTACAATTTCTTGGCATTTCTGGAAAGTTCTCTTTCATAATTTTATGAAGAAGAGCTTCTGTGCCTTGCGAAGTCATTTCATTGCCTTCAGGATTCCTATAAGGTGAATATTAGCCTTCTTTGAATTATTCCAGAGCTCTCTGAGAGAATGATCTGTTTTTGCTCTCCATTTCTCTTCCTCTTTGAGAGTTTGGGAGCATTCAAAAGTATTATCTTCAATGGCAGAAATCCTTTCTTCTGCTTTCTACATTCTGTTAGTGAGGGAGTCTACTGTACTTTTCAGATCTTTGAGGGCTGCAAATTCTTGTCTCAATGTATCAAAATCTTTGGTAATTTTGTCTTTGAATTCGTTAAATTCTTGAGACAACTTTTAAAATGCTCCTGGAATTTCTAATTCCAACTTTTCCTCTATTCTATTAATCTTGTTTGCAATCCAAATTCTGATTTCAATTTCTGACATTTCAGCCATCTGTTTATGAATGGGATCTTCAGTTGTGTCCCCCATATCTTTCCTTGGTGGTGGGGGGTTGATCTATTGCGGTTATTCATGTTACCAGAGTTTTTCTGCTGATTCCACCCCATGATCATTTTATACCATTTGACTAGATGAGCAGATAAAGAGAAGTTGGGTTTGGGGTTCCCGGAGTAATGATTAACCAGTCCTTTGCCAAAATCTTAGACTGGTTCCTGTACCCTTTCCCCTAGAGCTTTGCCAAGGATCCATACAATGATACAGCCTGAGAAACTGGGGGCCTGCTTAGTGTGGTGGGGCCAAGTGGCTCTGTCTTATTTTCAGCTGGTCTCTGTCCTACCCTAGTGAATCAGTTGCTCTGGGTTGAAGTCTAAGCTGGGTTGAAGTCTCTTAAGTCTAAGAGAAATACCAGCAATTAAGTCACCCTGCCCCCCACAGGCAACAATTGGAAATGGAAAATCAAACCTTCCCACAACCACGCACCCAGGGTACCACTTGGATAGTTCTTAGGTGATTGGCACAGTTCAAGAGGTCCAAATCAATTGTCTCAGTTATCACCTGTCTCAGGTTGGAGAGTTCAAAAGGTCTCCAGCAACTAGATAGCAGGGGTTGCTGGTAGCTCAATTAAGACCCACACCTTTCACAATTAAACAAGATAGACTCTCACTGGATAAAAGATTTAAACGTAAGACATGAAACTATAAAAATACTAGAGGAGACTGCAGGAAAAACCCTTGAAGAAATCAGTCTGGGCAAGTATTTTATGAGGAGGAACCCTCGGGTAATTGAAGCAGCTTCAAAAATACACTACTGAGACCTGATCAAACTAAAAAGCTTCTGCACAGCCAAGAACACAGTAAGTAAAGCAAGCAAAAAGCCCTCAGAATGGGAGAAGATATTTGCAGGTTATGTTTCTGACAAAGGTTTAATAACCAGAATTCACAGAGAACTCAAACGTATAAGCAAGAAAAGAACAAGTGATCCCATCGCAGGCTGGGCAAGGGACTTGAAGAGAAACTTCTCTGAAGAAGACAGGCACACAGCCTACAGACATATGAAAAAATGCTCATCATCTTTAATCATCAGAGAAATGCAAATCAAAACTACTTTGAGATATCATTTAACTCCAGTAAGAGTAGCCTATATCACAAAATCCCAAGACCAGAGATGTTGGCATGGATGAGAAAAGGGAACACTTCTACACTGCTGGTGGGAATGCAAATTAATACATTCCTTTTGGAAAGATGTTTGGAGAACACTTAGAAATCTAAAAATAGATGTGCCATTCAATCCTATAATTGTTCTACTAGGCATATACCCAGAAGACCAAAAATCACATCATAACAAAGATATTTGCACCAGAATGTTTATTGCAGCCCAATTCATAATTCCTAAGTCATGGAAAAAGCCCAAGTGCCCACTGATACATGAATGGATTAATAAATTATGGTATATGTACACCATGGAATATTATGCAGCCTTAAGGAAAGATGGAGACTTTACCTGGTTCATGTTTACATGGATGGAGCTGAAACATGTTCTTCTTAGTAAAGTATCTCAAGAATGGAAGAAAAAGTACCCAATGTACTCAGCCCTACTATGAAACTAATTTATGGCTTTCACATGAAAGCTACAACCCAGTTATAACCTAAGAATAGGGGGAAAGGGGAAAGGGAGGGAGGGAGGGGGGAAGTGGGTAGAGGTAGGGTGATTGGTGACTGCGGTGCCATCTTACAAGAGTATATGTGAAACTTAGTAAATATAGAATGTAAATGTCTTAACACAATAACTAAGAAAGTGCCAGGAAGGCTATGTTAACCAGTGTGATGAAAATGTGTCAAACAGTCTACAAAACTAGTGTATGGTGCCCCCCCCCCCAAAAAAAAAAAATAAATAAAACTCAACAGTTAACTATAAAAAAAGAAAAAAAAGAAGTCAGTTTCCAAGAGAGCCTTGAATGAGAAGAGTGATCAGGGCCACAGAAACTCCAGGAATACAAAACAGTATGGGATAAGTCTCCAGGGTAGGAAAGAAAAGAGACCACCTATAAAGAGAGAAGCTAGAAGGTTGACCCACTACTTGATGCCAGATACTGTGCTAAGCAAATGGGGCAAGAAGAAAAATGTGAAATGGTCTCTGCTCAAAGCCACGGAAGAAAAGGGAAATTATGGCAACTGTGAGATGGTTCTGACCTTCACCTTCCAATTCCTAATCAGCCGCTTAGCCGTGTGCTGGCTGCACTGTGAACATAGAATTCAGAATTACCAGAGAAGGTTGCTGCTCAAAACTCAAAATGAGGACAAAAATTCAAATTCAAAACAGCAAAGAGGTTAGAGGGGAAGTGGAATTGCTTTTTCTAGTAAATAACTAGGTTTTAACTAAAACTTTTAGAGAGGAAAATAAGAGAAATAGAATGAGAGTATTGCTCTGTTCCCGGCTCTCTTCTCAAAGCAGGAGTTGGAGGTGGGGACACAAACCAGGCCCACCCTCCAAGACTGGGTCTGTCTAGTCAGCTCTTTGTCCACACTCTGTAACCCGAATTTAGAGCTGTGACTAGAGCATAAGATGACAGCAGAAAAGAAGATTATGGTCATTGCATTTTGCTTCAGAGAGCAGAGAAGCACAATGCCTTTTAGGACTATTGCCATCAAAAAGCTACTTACAAGTCCCAGTGCTGAAGCAGGGTTATAAACCCAAACACCTGTGTGTTTGAAGTGACTCAGCTGTACAGATCAGGAGGGGGCAGAGTCAGAGGGAGTGGTGCGGGTGGGGGAAAGTTCTCCAATTGCACCTGCCATGAGATTGGCCTTCTTCCCACCAGTTCTTGCCCCTGCCTTAAACGGTTAACTTTGACGATCCTTACAATGCTGGTATTTGAAACAACACTTTCTCAGAAGGCTCTAGCATGCTCGAGTTTGACCAGACTCTTTCATAATTATAAAAGATGGACCAGGCTGAGATGCCAGGTTCCCCTTTACATTTTTAACTTTCTCCTTCTGAACGAGAGCAGTAGGAACTACCGGCATCAACTGCTTGACCCAAATGATGCCATGATTTCAGCAGGAAAAGGTGGTCTCAACCGGGGAGTGAGGTGAAATTATGCAAGATTCAGGGCTCCATATGGCCCCTCAGTCAGGGGTGCCATTAGAGTACATCAAATGCATTACCTTCTCTCAAAGAGCTGGCTGGGGGCCTTCTCATTCCATCTGACCACCTGTCCCCTCTTCCTTCTCTGTCATAAAGACTCCTTCTCTGCACCAGTGCTGGCACACTCAGCTCTTGCCAGTCACAGTGGAGGTGGGGGAGGTGCCGAGATGTCAGGGAACTGCCAGCTTGACCACTGGAGAGAAGTCAGCTGTCCTTCTAAGAGAAGGTCCAAGAGACCTACTCGTTCAGAATCCAAAGGTCATTAAGGGGTATTCATTCTTTAAAGAGCCATGAGGGTGCACAAAGATGGGAGAGGCCAGGCTTATAAATGTGTGGGCAAGGGTTTCTGCATTCCCCAGGCTCATTGGAACTGTTTGCAATGCAAGGCAGGGTGCTCTGCCCTTGGCTCACATCCAGATGGGAATATTTTGCATCTGTTTGTGAACCTGGGTATTTAGAGGACAGAAAAATGTTTGTGTTAAAACAGAGTAACTCAGGAATGGGAAACTAAATATAGACAGAAGAGTAAAAACAAACAAAATTACAACACCCCCCCCTCCGAACTGCCTAGAATCAGCTATGGCTGTCAGAATAGCTTGCTGTATCCTGAGTCTAAACTGAAGACAGTCATCATCTGCTTTTACATCAGGACCCCTCCCTCATTTCCACTCATTATCTCTTCCCAGTGAGGCCCTCTGAATAAACCTGGCCCCTCCAGCCAGCCTTTCCCCAGCAGCGCTGCGGCAATGCCGGGCTCCATGCTCACAACAAGGCAAGGCAGAGCTCTTCACCGTGTGTGACTCCCGCGAATGTCGGTTCCTGGCTGGATATGAGGACATGGAATGCCTTTTTCCTCTGAGCTAGCTCAGTGCAGGAAGAAGACAAATTCTAAGCACAAAGCATAAAAGCCTTAATGCTTTTTAAAGAGAACCTAAACAGGCCTAAGTCTATAGAGTAAGCGCTCAACGAATGTTAGTTAATTAACTGACCAAGTCTCCTGTCCCAGCCCATGTCCGGGAGGCTCCCCATGGTTCCCCTTAAAGGCTTTGCTGCTGCCCAAGAACACCCTGCTTCAGAAACCTCTGCTTTAAGGTGAAATCATGCCGAGAAAAAAAAATCACCTGCACAGCAAGGCGCCAGCAAAAGGCATGACTCAAAAATGGCCGGAGGCACTTGAAAGCCCAATTTCACTTTTATTCAGTAACTTCACTTTTTTTAAGATGAATCATTGATGTGGAAAGAGAACTTCAACTTCCCCCAAACTCACTGAAAACCTCTCCTGGCTAGAGACGGTGAAAGACCTCCCTAGCCACGTGGGAGTCCGGGTTTCACATTCCCTGGCTTCCAACTTGAGCTGTCAGCTCTCTGTTGTCACTAATTAGAGGTGTGTTCAGTGACAGTATCAGTTGACTCATCTGTTTTCCAGAGACTCTTGCGGTCACTTGGAAATTCAGTTATTTGTCTATGTTATATGGTGGCAATGGGAAAATGGAAAAGAAGTAACTGCTAATGAGCTTTATTGGTACAGGCTAACACCTTTTACTTTCCATTCTTACCTGCTCTTTTCCAGAGACAGAACCCACTCTCTTGTCTTTCTGCCATCTACACCAACTCAGACTACTGACATCTTAATCATCTCCCAAGACCTGTCTCAAATGCAGTCTGCTCCATAGAGTCTTTATTCTTCCCCCTAATTCTGGTGTCAGACTGCCTTGGATCTAATACTGGCCCTGCACATTCCCAGCTGCAGAACCCTAGGAAATTATTTCAACTCCATGTGCCCCAATTTTTTTTTTTTTTTTTTTTACAGAAGCAGAATCTCACTTTATCGCCCTCATTAGAGTGCTGTGGCATCACAGCTTACAGCAACCTTTAAATCCTGGGCTTAGGCAATTCTCTTGCCTCAGTCTCCCGAGTAGCTGGGACTACAGGTGCCACCACAACACCCGGCTATTTTTTTTGTTGCGGTTCGGCTGGGGCTGGGTTTGAACCCACCACCCTCGGTATATGGAGCTGGCACCCTACTCACTGAGCCACAGGTGCCGCCCCCATGTGCCCCAATTTACTCATCTGTAAAATGGGGAGAATACAACCTAACTCAAAGGGCTATGAGAATAAACAAAAAAAATCCTTGAACAGTGCTTAGAAGGTTATGTGGCTATAATGACCCTGTGATTTAGCCATTTAATCCTAGGTATTTACCCATGAAACATAGCATATATCCATTCAAAGATAGGAATGTTCATAGTAGCTTTATTTGTGATAGGCATAAACTGGAAACCACCGAAATGCCTATCCTGCAAGCAAATGGATAAACAAAGTCTGACACATTCATTCAACTGATGTAGATGAACTGTTGAAATGTGTTCCAATGTGAACGAGTCTTGAAAGAATTATGCTGTATGGAAGAAACTGGTCAAAACATAAATGCTGTATGATTTATATGAAATTCTAGAAACTACAAACAAGTCTATCATGACGAAAAGCAGATATTGGCTGTCTGCAAGTCATCAAGGCATGTAGGGGTGGTGGGGGGTGGGTTACAAGCAGGCGTGAAATGGGGGTGAATGATACGTTCATTATCTTGAAATCGGGGTGAATGATACGTTCATTATTTTGATTATGTAGGTGGTTTCCATGGGTGTGCCCAAGTGTCCAAACTTATCAACTGGTATACCTTAAATCAATAATTTGTTGCAGGTCAATTATATCTCAGTTAAACCATTAAAAATTTAAAAAACATTTAGAAAGAATGTTATGTGGCATACGCAAGCCCATGAGGCTAAGAGTTGCTACTGGCTATTAGCTATGAACTCCAAGAAAACCTTTATTTCTCAAAAAGCTCTCACCTGACTTCCTTATTTATGTGGTATCTTGTCCTGTTACCTCTTTCTGCTTTTCTTGTGTGTGTAGAGAGGTGTCTCATCTCCCCGGCCAGGAGTGTTTTAGATGATTTCAGAGTGGAGACAGCATCTCTTGTCTCATAGCCGGTTCACACGTGTGTGCAATGAATACTGAGATGAAACACATGTGCTTTTCAGAGCACCAAGTGTATGCTTAACTCTTAGAATATACTTGTCGACTTTGTATTGACATAATCTTATACTAAGAGGAAGAATTCAAGTGTCTGTATCGAACGTGTGCCTCTGTGTGAAGTATATGTCTTTGAAAGTCTCTACATACCACAGAGAAACAAGAGATAACACAAAGTCAAGTCACCCAGCAAGACTAAAAAAGTCTTGGCGCACCCAGAAAATTGTCCCAACATATAGAGCTGTTGTTGGCACTTGTCCACCCTCCCAGCAGCATACAAACGCTGCAGTGGGTGCCACAAACAACTGGTGACCAGAGCAAGATGCCCTGCCCATAGCTGATCTGCTGGCAGCTTCACTCCCTGCACATGGGTAGCTGTGAGATATGACAGGAAGTCTTCAACATACGCTTTCTAATATTGATTGTTAAAGTGTTCTCTTGTGAATGCAAAGTAAATCTGAGGGTTTTTTTCATGCTCCTGGACCTTGTCTGCAGTCAGCATAAACCTTTCCTACATTCTTTTCTTTTCTAATCTTTTAGGATTTTCCCCCTAAGAACTCCTTTTCTCTGTTTCTTCGTGCTGATGCTCCTACCCTAGTACTTGGTCTGCAACCCCCACCCTTTCCCTGCCTGGTAGAGGCCACGTCCTCCCACTGACAGCTCCCACTGGCTGGCCCCCATCTAGGGCACCAGCTCTGACCGAACTCCACCATGGAACACTATTTTCTTCCCTCGCTCCTTCAGGCCCTTGGGGCCAATGGCTTCACGCTGTTGCTAGTCCTGGACCCTGCGGTGCTCCTTGCTGGATCCTGACTGTGTAAATAGTCTCCCCTCCTTTCCCATGCCATTCTTTCAGAGGCCCGCCTGAGTGGGCCTTCTGTTGCCTACTAGGACCTGTCTGACGGACCAATCTCATTCCAAATTGCTCCCTGAATGTTTACATAGAGGATCCCAGGGCATTTGTCTCTTTGGAGACTAATCAATTAGACCAATCAGACTGGCAACAGTGGGAAACCCGTTGGCCCTAAGGGCCAGAAGGAGCAAGGGAAGAAAATAGTTTTCCATACTGCAGCTTGGTAAGAGCTGGCACCATAGATGGGGGCCAGGTGGTGGGAGCTGTCAGTGGGAGGACGTGGCCTCGACTAGGCAGGGAAAAGGTGGGGGTTGCAGCCAACCAGCCAGCTGGAGTCCATGGCAGAAAGGAAAGGGCAGAGAAGGAATCTCGCAGGGACGGTGGGGAAGGGCAAGCAGAGAATGGGAAAGGCTACATATCCAAATCTGTACATGAACTTGCTCCCTGTCAGTCTCTGCACCATAGCACAACTCCGTCATCCACACCACCTTCCAGGGAAGTCTAAAGAACTTTCTACTTGTTTGATTCTAACTCATCTTTGTTGGTGTTACTAAGACAAGAAGTCATTTTAATTTCTGCAGATGGAACGTAGGATGACCTTACTCATAATTGCAATTCTCTCAGGTATTCCTGAGATTTGTGCTATGTCACTCTTTTGGCTGTGGACACATTTTAAGGAGGGAAATTTTCTTTCTTCAGTCTATTATGCCTGGAATAAAAACAGTAATTACTAGACCATCTATAGATTGTGCTTTTTTTTTTTTAAGTGGGTAATTTCATGGGCTCCAATTCCAGATAGGAAGCAGTAGCCTCAATCCTGGTTACTAGTCAGCAACCACTTCAGAATTTTTTATATCTAGTATAGAATCCTGCCACCTGCCCCAGAATCCCAATCAAGAATCATGAATTTAAAATTATGAACATATGATTAGAAAGCGCCACATGGAAATTTTTATCCAGGCCTCTTTAGTCTATCAATAAAAATTAACATCATTCTGTTATGTTTTTAAAAGATCTTCCACATTAGTCCTGAGAAAATTCATTCATTAAAGGTATACACCCAAGGAAAATAGAAATTAACTTCCATATAGTTTCATGCTCTTAAAAAGAAATGGATTTAATTGAAACAGATAGAATTCAGGCAGAATTAAAACTAGTTTGTGGTTAAAAGGTAGAGCTGTGACACTTCTGAAAATTACAACAAACTAAAACTTACCTCTATAGCTGTCCTAGCCCCAAAAAAGCCCTCCAGAAAATACCTAACACAACATCGCCAACAGGAGCAATCTGTCCACTGAATGAACAAAATCTTCCGCTCATGTCTTCAACCTCTTATTTGATTTTATTTGCTTGTTAATACTTCTACATTTTACCTTCTGGCTTTTTGACAGCACTTATTTATGGGCATGTTGTATATGAATATTTTGAGGTCAGAGAATGGTGCTGCTCATTTCTACATCGTACCCCACAGTGCTGGTCCATTTTAGCTGTTCAGTCTATGTTTGTTGAATTAGTACATTACATTACAAACAAATTTTTTTTTTTTTCCAAATGAGCTGAGTGAAAAATATGCACCTGTTATTAATGATGTTTTCCATCAACCTCTACCTTTCCCATCAAAGCAACCCATGGTACCATAATCAACTCTTCTACTCAAAGCCCAGAAAAGAAAAGAAAATCTAGATCCCAGATCCAAAGATCCCAAGCTCAATTTCAGCCTTGAAAATGTCATGGGTTTCAGATCCAGAATTTCAGGAAATGGTCTTTTTCAGGCAAATGTTTATGTCATTTAGCTGAACTTGATATGATCTCTTGATTTTCTGTTATTATTAAACCTCTCCACAGGCCTCTCCTGATGAATAACAAGCATCTACCATTTTTTTGTTCTCCATGTCATTTTTAGTGAAAGTTTAAAGCTATCTACAAGATGGAGGATATTGTTCAAAAAAATAAATAAATCAAAAAGAGCTGCAGATGTCATTTGATTGCCAGGAACTTTAATAGAAGTGTCTGGAAATACCACCCTTGAAATCATGCACATGATGAAAACGAACCGGAACTGATGAATTTTAATATAACTAGGCAAAAACCCAAGGCCTGTCACACCAGCTGGTCATTCTTGCTTTAGCCATTAAAAGTGGCCCTTTTTTGTGGCTAACAACAGAAATGTCGGTCAATCAGGCACAGCTGTAGGTCCGGGCGTGGAGCCCACTCTCAACCTTGCCCCTCCTTTTCTCTCCCCCAGGCTAGGGTGGAATGAAAGGGCCAGAATTGGCAGCAGGCGCAGGGAAAGGGAAAACCAAGATGCTTAAATCCAGATGAAAGATGGCTCGCTGCAGCATCTCAGGCCTTCGCCCATTAGGTAAAGTTTAACCCCTGCAAAGCAGGTCATTTGGCAAAAACGGATGGAAAATACAAACTTCAGGATGAAAGACAAGGAGGCGGTGAGGGGACGGCCCTGCTGCATATGGTAGTCCATTAATAGGTATCACACTCCATAATGGGAGCATTTTATACAAATGTGTTCTTTGGAACCCAGCCAAGATCAGGGCACCCTAGTGAAATCAGAATGCACAGCTAATGAGCTATTTTTGGTGAATTTGGCACTGGGGACTAATAGAACCAATTTGTCCCCCAAATGTTAAATCATTTAGCACGTCTATGGAGGTGCTAAGTGCATCTAGAACTTTTCAGGGCTGTCAATAAAAATTAGAGACTACTCAAAAGCCTTCGGTCTTGGCTCGAGATCCCTTATCCTCATATTATAGGGCTGCTGGGCACCTGAGGACACTCCAGAGCAGAGCCTGCTTGCTAGCT
The DNA here is from genome assembly GCA_963574355.1 of Loris lydekkerianus. Classification (NCBI taxonomy): domain Eukaryota; kingdom Metazoa; phylum Chordata; class Mammalia; order Primates; family Lorisidae; genus Loris; species Loris lydekkerianus. The sequence continues at coordinate 4,652 of CAUYPK010048855.1, read as the reverse complement.
GCAGGAAGCAGGTGGTCAGACCAAGATGCAAATGTGGTCCCCTGGCCAACAAGCAGTTGAAGAAACAGCAGGCTTCCTCTATCAGCCATAGCTGTCAACCTGGGCAGGCTCCCCAGCTACCCCTGGAATCTTCTCCCTGCTCCCCAAACTTTGTCAATCTTCTTTCCTTTCCTCAGCACTGCCATCTCTTAGGCCCTTCTGGAAACTTTCGATTCCTCCCTCCCATTACCATTTTCCTGTATGCTTCTCCATTCCCTCTCTACCACCCTTCAGCCCTACCACTGGAATTTTTAAAACTGTCTGCAGGAACTCCCTCCCACCTGCCTCCCTCACCCCTAGCCATCCTGCATATGAATGGAAAATGAATCTTCATTAACTAACACTCTCAAAAAGTTACTCGCCTCTCTGGAAACTTTCAATGGCTCCCTGGTACCTGCCACATCAACTCTGAGCTCAGCTATCTGACTGTCAAAGCTCTTTATAAGATGACCCCATTCATCCAAGATAGCCTTCTTTTCCACACACTGTCTTACCCTGCTTGGCTCAGGAGTATCATTAACCATCACTGAATAAATAAATCCCTGCTACTGCTCACCCTGGAGCCCACTACAAAGAGTAAGCAAGTTACACAGAGCTGCCAATGTGAGAAACAATAAAATCAAGAAATAAACCCTGCAATTGAAAGTATCTGCCCTTGTGAATTACAATTTAGGACTCCAGTTTTTAAAAAAATTATATATATTCATTTTCTTAGTCTATGGCCCACCCCACCCCACCCCCCACCCCATGAATTCATATTTGGTATAAATCTGTCAAACTAATTTTTCTGCTGCTATAACAAAGAAAAGCAATTTTATTGAAATAGCTGATAATCGCACACCTGCCCTCCACTCTCATTAGACGGACCTCTCGTCCACCACCCAATTGTACTCACACTGCCTCTGCGCCTTCACACCTGCATGGCTCTTGTTCTGAGCGTCTTCCTTCTTCTCTACTTCATCCATCCAAATCCCCTTCTGTGATTAATAAAATGTGGTATATGCATTTTATGGAGTACCACCCAGCCATGAAGAAAATGGTGATCTAGTATCTTTTTGGACGATCTGGAGGGAACTGAAAACTATTCTTCTAAGTGAACCATCACAAGGATGGAAAAACAAACACATGTACTGAACACAGAATTCAAACTAATTGATCAACACTTAAGAGCTCACATGGAAATAAATCTCAATGAAAATCAAGCTGGGAGGAGCGAGAGGAAGGGATGTGTAAATCCACACCTATTGGGTACAGTGCACACCGTCTAGGAGAAGGGCACGCTTACATGTGTAACTTTGATTCAATCTGTACAAAAACAAAGTATGTAAACAAAATATCTGTACCCCCTAAAATTCTGGAGGAAAAAAACAAATTCCATTCTAGAAGGTTTAGGCCTACAACACCTTCACCCCTTCTGGCACGTCTGCCCTAAATACCCACACTCTCCAGGATTTTATTCTTGAAACTGTACATACAATACTACTTATGATTAAAGGTGAATATTCTCTTTAGTACTGATTGCTAATTACTTCCTAGGAGTCATTTTTGCCTCCTCAAGGAGAAGGATCATAATTTAAATGTATGTCCCCACATAGTGCTATGGTCACAGTAAGTACAAATAAATACCCTTAGTTTGGCCTATCAATTTGTGTTTTAATTTTATCCCTATAAGTGCCTAAGACAGTGCTTAAGCTATAGCAGCAGGGGCTCAAAAATTCAGCTAATCAATAATCAGACACTTTTGTGAAGCATTGTTTAGTCTATTTCAGATGTTAGGCTGAAACTTTCTCTATCGGGGGTGGTTGTGAGAAGGCTAAGTAAAACTTTGCCCTCCCTCTGCCATTACAGACACTTACCCCTGAGACGCAGCTTTCTCGCATCTAAGTGAAGCCACCAATGGGATGTAAGTGATGGTCATTTGGGGCCAATGTAACTTTAAAAAAAAAGGTATGCCTTCTCCACGTTCTCCCTTCCCAGCTGCATCTGCTACCTGGATGCAGATCTCGGGAGGCTTCAAGGATAATGTGGGTGGAGGGGGCTAAAAGTTGGAAGGAACTGGGTCTCTAAATGGATCCATGTGGAGGAACCTTCCTACCAACCAGGATAACCTGTGCTAGACTGTCACAAATACGAGAAACAGAATTTTATCATGTTTGGCTACCAAAAATCTGGTTTGTTACCCATCACTTCTTACCTGCCTCTGAAAGAGTAAAATTGCCACTGAGGGGAAGAGCAGTTCAAAATGAGAAGCAATTAAACTCTCACTCACTCATACAAAAGGAGTTACCATGCTCAAGGCTAATTGGCTTCCAGAATGTGCCTCTGAACATTTAATGAGGAATTCAGGCATGTTCCGCCAGTTCCAACAAAATGATTTTATTGTGTGTTCTAACAAACCCATGGTTACAAGGATTACAAGAAGATGCCTTAATTTTCTATCTCCAGCCCAAACAGCCTCCTTGAACTAAAAAGCTTAACTACTAACTGCTACTAGATATCTCCAGCTAGCTTTTCCTTCCACAGGACCCTCAGACTTGTGATCCCTAACCCTCATCTCATCTCCCTCTCCCCCCCACCTCCACGATGTTACTCCTCTTCCTGAATTTCCTAAGTTTGCGGCACCACTACTTATCTGAAATGCACCTGACTCCCATGAACTTGGATTTCTCTGTTCCTGTGCTCTTTCTACAGAGTTTGGTGACCTCTGCGACAGCAACAGTGACCACGATTATGCATCGTGCCTCTCTCCACCAGACTATAAACTTCCTCAGGCAGGGGTCACATCTTTTTATCTGCGTAGTCACCACATTCAAGGATTTTCTCAGTTAAGAGTAAACGTCCAACCCATTGTTCACAGGGAAAAAAAGAAGAAATAATCATGGACCCAAACTAGATAGCAAAATTTTCAAACACAAGGAGAAAATCTTCATGACCTTGGGTGGATCAAGGAGTTCTTCAATATGCATGATGCATAAAAGAAGAAATTGATAAATTGGATTTCATTTTTAAAAAGCTTTTGGGCTTCAAAAGATACCATTTAAAAAATGTAAAGGCAAGCCACAAGCTAGAAGAAATATTAGCAAATTATATTTCTTATAGGACCTATATTCATAATTTATTTTAAAAAACTTTACAATTCAATTATAAAAAGACAAAGGACCCAATTTAAAAGTAGAAAAAAGATTTAAATAGACATTTCAACAAAGAACATATACAAATGGCCAATAAGCTTATGAAAAGATGTTTAACATCATTAGTTTGTTGATCCATTCATGGGTTGATGGGCAGTTGGATTGATTCTACATCCTGGTGATTGTGAACTGAGCTATGATAAACATTCTAGTGCAAATGTTCTTACGGTAAAATGATTTTTTTTCTTCTGAGTAGATACCTATTAATGGGACTGTGGGATTGAATGGAAGGTCCACTTTTAGCTCTTTGAGGATTTTCCATAGAACTGTGGCATATGTATACCATGGAATACTATTAAAAGACTAAAAAGATAAAAACTCTACATCTTTTGTACTAATCTGGATGGAGTTGAAGCTATAAAAAAGATAGAAACTTTGTATCTTTTGTGTTAATCTGGATGGAATTGAAGCCATAAAAAAGATAGAAACTTTGTATCTTTTGTATTAATCAGGATGGAGTTGAAGCACATTCTTCCTAGTAAAGTATCACAAGAATGGAATATCAAGTATCCAACGTACTTAATACCAATATGAAACCAGTTGATGAACAACTACACGCCAACACAAGAGAAAAACACAATTAAATTCAAGTGGAAAGAGAAGGGAGGGGGGAGAGAGCGGAGAGAGGGGAAATGGGGAGAGAGGGAAGGAGAGAAAGGAAATGTGCTCCCACCTAAAGGAACAATGTAGGGTATGTGGCCCACCCCTGTGTGAAGGGCTCGACTACAACTTGGACTTTACCTGACAAATACAAACACTGTACCCTCATATTGGTACCCTCATATTAATCTGAAAATTTTTTTTTTAAATCATTGGTAATTAGGGAAATGACAATTAGAATCTCAAAGACTTATCACTTCATTCTCACTAGAAAAACTATGATAAACTATGATTGTAAAAAGATAGACAATGTGAAATGTTGGCACAGATATAAACTAGAATCCTCAAGATGCTGTTGGTGGGAATGGAAAGTGATGCAGCTACTTTGGAAAACAGTCTGGTAGTTTCCTAAAAGTTAAACACGACTTTAGCACATGACCTAGCCATTTTACCTGGGATATCTACTCAAGGGAAATGAAAATGTAATCCGCACAAGAGAAGCAAAAACATGTGTCCACATAAAAACTTGTGTGAGAATGTTCAGAGCATCATTGTTTATAACAGCTAAAAAATGAAAACAATCCAAGTATATCTCAACTGATAGACAAAAGCGAATTATGGTGATGGTGGCATAACTCTGCAAATTTACAAAGCGCCAATGAATTACTGTATATACTCGACTATAAGCCGACCCGAGTATAAGCCGACCCCCTTAATTTTACCCTAAAAACTGGGAAAACTTAGTGACTCGAGTATAAGCCAAGGTGGAAAATGCAGCAGCCACTGGTAAATTTCAAAAATAAAAATATATACCCAAAACAA
>CAUYPK010048854.1:0-13444 GCA_963574355.1 Loris lydekkerianus | reverse complement strand
ACTCCAGACTAATGCAGTCTCTTTGAAAGAAGTATGGAGAATCCTCAAAGAACTCAAAATAGATCTTTCATTTGATCCTGCAATCCCATTACTAGGCATCTACCCAGAAGAAAAAAAAATCACTTTATCATAAGGACATCTGCACTAGATTGTTTATTGCAGCTCAATTTACAATGGTCAAGATGTAGAAGCAACCCAAGTGCCCATCAGCTCAGGAATAAATTAACAAACTGTGGTATATGTATATCCTGGAATACTGTTCAGCCTTAAAAAAGATGGAAATTTTACGTCTTTTGTATTAACCTGGATGGAGTTGAAACACATTCTTCTGAGTAAAGTATCACAAGAATGGAAAAGCAAGTATCCAATGTACTCAATACTAATATGAAGCCAACAGACAAATACACGCCCACATAAGAGAAAAACTCAATTCGATTCAACTTGGGGGGATGGGAGAGGGGACTGGGGGAAGGAGGAGGAAGGGAGGTTGGTCTGCTCCCACTTAATGGGCACAATGTGGGTGTATATGGCACACCTCCTGGGTGCAGGAAACAGCTACAACAGGGACTTTGCCTAACAAATGCAAACATTTTAACCTAATCATTTGTATCCTCATATTCATCTGAAATTAAAAAAATAACACGTGATGGCCACACATATTTCCACACTGTAGCATGACTCTAGAGGTACAAGGCTGGACATTAGGCTGGCCTGGAGAGACTTTGCAACAACAGTGGAATCTGAGCGTAAATTGTGTGAGCCTAAGTCCTGGATGGTCTGCGAGCTATGCTTAGGCCTAGACTCTCAAGTGAGACAATACAGTGGCCTCTCCAGAATTTTCCATCCCCTTCTATTGCACCAGCCACAGAAGTCTGGGCAACAGTGAGCTGGGAGACTTTCAGTGGTGCAGGGCTGACCCCATTGGGCTGAGTAAACCAGGAGCTCTCAAAGCTTTGTGTTCAGTGGAGCTGGGAGGAACTGCTGACGGGGCAGACAGAGCCCCTGTGGAAACAGCCCTGCCTGGCAGCTGTCTCACCGAGATAGTCAAGGTGTTTTCTCACCAGCTCTCACCATGGGATGCTTGGGGGGAGAAGAGCATCCTGGAGAGTCAGAGACAGTTTAGGGCTAATGGTTGGCACTTTCTGTAGATTGGGGACTTACAAGAGGTCCTAAGGTATGACTCCCTAAGCCAGGCCATTCCATAAGGGATCAAAGGTGACAGATTTTTTAAAACAATGAGGGGAAAATAACCCACCCCTGGTTCCATCTGGGGACTGTGGCTCCTCAGTCAGGCCTCTTGGGGTCTCTGAACCTGGGAAGGGCACAGGGGCAAGAACTAGGTTCTTACTCCTCACATTGTGGTCCACAGCCATCCCACTCATCGCCAGGACCAGTCCCTGCCCCTCCAGGGCTTCCTGTGCCTGCCACAGCCTGCCCCTCTGCTGGTGCTCTTGGGTGAGATTCACTGTGTCCCTGACCCTGTGAATGCTGCCAGGGGTCACAGGATGAGAGGTATTGCTCTCTCCCTGGGGCACTTGGACCCCAGGTTCTCATCCATCGCTGACTCATCATGGGGTTCTGAATTTTGGTGAACCTTCCTAGGCCTTAGTTTGCTTGTCTGTAAAATGGGGGCAAAAATGCCTCACTCATGCACCTGTACATGTGCCCTGCTCCACAAATACCTACTTCAAGTCCAGTGAATACTGGGCCTCCAGGGTGGCTGACAAGGGTCAGGCCAGGAAGGGTACTTGGGGCTTTAGCCCAGAATGCTAAGGATGGGGGCTGGAGCTGTGCTGGGATTCCTTTCTACCGTTCTCCGTGCCCTGATTCCCATCCTTATACCTCCCTTCTTCCTGTGAAGACCTGGAAGGATGGGGTGTGACAGCACCATAGAGTGACAGGGACATCAGCACATGTACAGAGTATTCAGCACAAACTGGGTTTTGTTCCATGGACCTGGGCTCATAGAACCCTTGCAACATTCCACAAGGAACATACTATCACTGTTTTCATTTTAAATCCCAAGAACTTAAGAATGCCTCTTGACAACTGAGGAAACTGAGGCAGAAAAAAATGAAATTACTTTCCCAAGGTCATACAGCAATAATAGGAACAATAGTATTCTTCTATTTAATTTAGTGCCTATTCTGTGTTAGGGACTATGCAGAAATTATACCTGATTTTTGTAACAACACTGGAAAGAGATATTCTTTTCCAAATGAGGATACTAAGTCCCCAAAGGGGGGCACTTGGTCAAGGTCACACAGCTGGTAGGTGATGTGACCAGGATAACTCGATCTCCCTCTCTGCAGTCACTGTGCCCTACCTGCTTCCAGATGCTGTAGCCAGGTGCTAAATATTCCAAGCCCAATTCCTTGTTCTCCATGGCTGTCTTGGGGCCCCAGGCCATCAATGCCCCACAAACCATACCTGCCCTGGGGCCTGAGAGGACACCTTCATCTCCCTCCAGTCCTGTCTGTTACAGACTTCAAAGCTCTTACCTGGCTTCTGTGGACCTGCCTGGACAACTCTCCCCTCAGAAGGAGAGTGAGGAAATGGGCCCGATTACTCCATTGTTTCACAATGGAGATACCAAATGCTTGACTTACCTGGTCCTCCCACGCTCCTGACTTCTCCAGGCAGGCCGGAGAATCTCTAGGCTGTTTCCAGGGCCTGGCAAAACCAGGAGCCCTTCCAGCATTCCCCAACATCCTGAGACTTCAGAGAGGGGCAGACCTGGGTGGGTTTGGGGGATTTTATATACAAATGACATTTCAATTTGCTGGGATATCAGGGAATTTGGATGATTTATGTTGCTTTCTGGGCCTCAGTTTCCTCATTCATTCATTAAAGGGATGATAACACCTGAGGCTTTGGAATAATGGTGTGTGTGCCTGGAAGGAAGGGCCAAGGGAATGGGGGGAGGGAAAAATGGCGTCCTTTCACCTTCCTAGGTTCTTTGGTTGGCCTACAAATTAAGTTGACCTGAGACATATTAATGAGAGAAACCCCATTTTAATTATGCACACAGGCATGGGAGTCCCACAAAATAGGAGACTGTAAGAAGGATCAAACCCTACATAGAATTCTGATGCAGAAAGGAATAGGAACTTGGGACTTGTGGTGGTGGGGACACAAGTTATTGGCAGGGGGTAGGGAGGTGGGGAGGTGGGCAGGGTGAATAAATGTTATATTTTAATGCAGGTTAAAAGTCTCCTAGGTAATAAAAGTTACCTGGGAGCATCCCTCTTCCTAATAGAGAAACTTTAATAACATTGATTTCTTTTATTGATGTCAATTTCTTTGACAGCTTTTCAGCGGTGCCTGTGGCTCAAAGGAGTAGGGCATTGGTCCCATATGCTGGAGGTGGCGGGTTTAAACCCAGCCCCAGCCCTGGCCAAAAACTGCAAAAAAAAAAGAACAGCTTTTCAGAGCTTCTTTTGTGTCTGCACTTTCTCAAAATAATCAGCTCAAAAAATGCCAAAGAAGTATATTTTGTGGTGGCACATTCTGGCTTCTGTGATCTAAAAGACCGAAATATGCCCCCTTTATCAACCAAAACTGTAAGGTTAAGGAAATAAAAGGTACCAATGGGTTCAAGCCCAGCTGACAGGGCAACTTCCTAAATTTCTACAGCTATAAGAAAACCCACACCCTTGCTAAGGTCCCTGAGAATAGGAGCGATCAGGCAAATTGCCAGACACCTTCCTACCTCTGATTAACAACACAGACCTCTACAACTCTGATCCCATAAAGGACTGGGCTTTCCTTTCTGATAAGCAACTGTAGACCTCCAGCCTGCTTCAGCCAGCTTATGGAAATGACACACAAACTGTCTTTGTGTCCTATAGAAGTACATCTTTTGATGTTAAAAGCCAAATTCTATGTCATTTTAATGCTAAAACTCCACTCCTGTTTGCAAACATATAATACCAATAAAACTCTCCTTTTAATTATTTGGCTGTCCTGCAGTCATTTTTTTTTTTTTTTTTTTTTTTAGACAGAGTCTCACTCTGACACCCTTGGCAGAGTGCTGTGGCATCATAGCTCACAGCAACCTCAAACTCTTGGGCTCAAGTGATCCTCTTGCCTCAACCTCCCACAGGTGCCCACCACAATGCTTGGCTAATTTTTTAATTTTTTTTATAGAGATAGGGGTCTCACTCTTACTGAGGCTGGTCTTGAACTCCTGAGCTCAAGCAATCTGCCCACCTCTGCCTCTGAGAGGGGTAGGATTGATTACAGTCATGAGCCACCATGCCCAGCCCTGTGGTCATATTTTGGAGTAGTGCAGCCTGAGCCCCAACACATGTATCAGGTGCCCTTGACACTCTCAGGCCTCCTCATTCTGGACCTGTCCCACCAGCCTTGCTGGGATGGAGCTCTGAGGCTGGGCTCCTGGTTAATTGACTGTACCTGGGTTGGAGACCAAAAAGTGAAGGTGGGCCCTCTGACCTCGCCTGCTTTTTCTGGCTGCCTACACAGTGCCTGCCTGGCCCTCTCTTGAGGAGAGGAGTTCTCCCTCAGCTGAAGTTGCCGCTACTGTGTCTCCGGGGTGCCTGGTCAGGGATAGGCAGGTCACGAATCCCTGACACACACCCTAGGTGGGCTGGGAAAATCTTCCCAGTGGGGCTGAAATCTGGGAAGGGAAATAAATGTGCTCCAAGAAGTCTGTCCTTGTCAGCCAAGACCTTCAGGTGAGCCTGGTGGAAGCCGGCCCTTCCCTGGCTGCCTTTAGGCTGACCACATCCCATAGCAGGATGCCAGATGGGTCTCAAGGGAATCTCGGGAAGGCCTCCCCTTCCTGTTGTGCTCTCAATCCTCCCCAGTTGATGTTCTCATTCTCCAGGTCTCTGGGGCAAACACTTGTAACAGGTGTGAACTAAGGAGCACAGGGGTGCAGCGAGGGGCAGCCTGGGCTATGGCTGCTGGGATGGACAGCCTGGTGTGGCAAAGTCTCCTCTCCTGTCTGCTGGAGCATTCCTGAGGTCCCAGCACTTGCCTTGATGATATTCTATTAGGTACTTATCAGCTGTTTCCTAACCACCTCTGTCCTTGAAAGTAAGATCTAGATGGAGAAGGACTCTTTTTTTTTCCCTCAGTTTTTGGCCGGGACTGGGTTTGAACCCACTACCTTGGGCATATGGGGCTGGTGCCCTACTCCTTTGAGCCACAGGCACCGCCCAGGACTTTTTTTTTTTTTTTTTTTTTTTTTAGACAGAGTTTTACTCTGTGCCCTGGGTAGAGTACCATAGCGTCATCATAGCTCACAGCAACTTCAAACTCCTGGGCTGGAAAAATCCTCCTGCCTCAGCCTCCTGAGTAGGTAGGACTATAGGCTTGTGCCATGACGCCCAGGCTAGTTTTTCTATTTTTAGTAGAGACAGGGGTCTAGCCTCTTCCTCAGGCTGGTCTCAAACTCCTGAGGGCAGGCCATCCACCAGCCTTGGTCACCCAGAGTGCTAGGATTACTGGCAGGAGGCAATGTGCCCCACCTGATGGAGAAGTACTTTATCCATTTTGTTCTTTGCCACTTGTGGGGGGACTAATGGCCCCCCAAAATATCAGGCCTGACTCCCTGGAACCTGTAAAAATTACCTTACAAGAAAAAAGGCTCTTTGGGGATGTGATTAAGGATTCTGAGATGGGGAGATTATCCTGGATTATCCAAGTGGGTTCTAAACCAAATCACAAGCGTCCTCATAAGAAGGAGGCAGAGGAATATTTGAAACACACAGAAGAGGAGGAGGCAATGTGACCACCAAGGCAGAGGTTAGAGCCATGTGGTCATGAGTGTGGGCAGGGCGCCAGCAGCTGCCAGCAACTGGAGAGGGTGAGGACCAGCAGGGTCTCTCCTGGAGCCTCCAGAGGGAGTGTGGCACTGCTGGCACCTTGATTTTGGTCCAATGAGAGTTGTTCCTGCCTTCTGGCCTCCAGAACTGCGAGAGAATATATTTCTATTATTTTAAACTGCCGAGGCGGGAGAACTACAACAGCCACAGTAAATTAACACATCACTATACACCCCTATGTCCGTACACAGCAGATAGCAAATACAGGGTGGACACAAAGTTCATGTGCAATTTAAAATAGTTTAACATGGCAAATTGCACCCAAACTTTATGAACACCCTGTATTTGCTAAAATAATGAACAAAGGCCCCTAAACAAGCAACTCTACAGGGCAGCTCAGGCCTACCCATTGCTAAGCCTCACACACCTGCCACCGCAGCCTCTGCCTCCTGGGCAGTTATGTCACACTGGCCTGCAGTCCACCAGAAGGTTCATGTCTGTCCAAGGCCAAAGCACTCTCCTCACTATTGCTTCTTTGACAAAGTTGACAGCAGAGGCCACACACAAGCAGCTCATGAGCCACATGTGGTCAGCAGATACATTGTCTTTGGCTGGCACAGAGTATTGTTTATAAGTTAAATTAGATGCCAACGTTTTGTTAAAAATTGGGAGATTTCACATAAAATTGGCATTTCCAATTTGTGTTGAAAGTTCAAGTAATCTTTTCAACTCCAAGGTGTGTTCCCATGTGGCTCAATGGGTGGGACCTGAGTGGCGGCTTCTCCCTAGACCAGGCCTGGGCTCTGCCGATCACCAGGGCATGTGTTAACTGGCTCTTCCTCCCCTGGAGTCTATACCTGCCCCCACATTTGAGATGGACGATTCAGATTTTCTCAGCCTTTCAGAAAGTGCTGGACAATCTCCACCAATGCACTCCCCTGGCAGACTTGATTGCTGCCTGCTGTCTCCTTTATAAAGATTCTAAAGGAACTCCACCCAGGGGCACTGTGCCCTCTGTAGCTCCCCATTGAGAAGTGGCACAGGACCTGTGCCAGCCCCTAGGAATCATTCAGTTTTTCTCTGGGGTGAGGGAGATTCTTGGCTCTCAGTAGGAAAGCAAATTTTCAGAACCACCAAGGCTACCTCTCGCCCCCATATCCTCATCTGCTTTTCCAAGTCCTCCCTAGCCAACTCAGACAGTGGCTCCAGTAGAAACCAAAAGCACTAATTATGTAAAGGAAAGGTATATAAGCGAAATCCTTGGGGTGCATCCACAAGGAGGAACTTCAGTTCACTTGGAGGACGCCTGGCCTCAAGGTCTCCAAAAGACTGATTTAGGTCTGAAGCTCAAGTGTGCATAGAGGCTATAGGCACTTTTAAACGTGCAGATTGTAGGACGGACATCAGTGGCATCTGATTCCATCCATCTTGGGGCGGGGGTTGGGGCACCCCGAGAGCTGCATTTTATGGCAAATGGTCCTGGCAGTTCTGACCCAGGACGGGGGAGGTGCTAAGTACAACCATGTCCTCCTGTCTAAGCAATAGCCACAGTGACACCAAGGACCAATTTGATGGGGAGAGTCACTGAACAAGGCACCCAGTAAATTATCTGTGCCCACAGCTGTTGTCTAGGGGGCTACTTTTGCAAGTCTCCCCAGGGCTTGAGAAAACAAAATTTAAAACATATGTCTGGGCTGCAATGAGATTAGTAAACTCCTCAGAGTCCTACTCTGGCTAAGGCGTGTGAATTTGGTGAATGCTTCTGACCAGGGATCTCTAGCATGGACTGAGTGAGTCTGGGGAATATCCTGAACTGTGAGAAGCTGTGTGACTGCAGGCAATTTGCTTGACCTCTCTGAGCTTCCATGGTTTTACGTGTAAACTGGACAAAATAACAACTTCAAAGGAATGTTGCAAGGCTGAACAGAGATGAGGAACATGCATGTCCTGACTGTCACTGGGCAGTCACCGGAGTTGCTACATCAATGCCCCCTAATTTAGCCCTAAGGGTGGGAAATTCTGTCTGAAATTGGGGCTCTACATTCTTCTTTTCTTAACTGCTTGGTGACTGCTGGCATTGGAATGGGGGCAAGTTGGCATCTCCCCCACTCACAGCTCTTTCAGCAGCCAGTAACAGCAACCCACTCAAACAAGCAAAAAAAAAAAGAGAGAGAGAGAGAAAGGTGTGCAAGGGGGTGCATTTACTTGAGGGGGCTAAAGGAATGGCTGGGTTCAGGAAGACCTGGTCCCAGGAACAGGAAGGCCAGGGAGAATGTGGGCAGCACCTTCCCCCCCCACTCTCTCTGGGCCCCTCCTCTCATCATTGTTTCCCCTCCACATGGCTCTCTGGGCAGACCTGGGGTCAGGCCTGTGGCAGAAGATGGCTGACCTTGAATTGCCTTGCTGGCATCTCTTCAATGCAAGTGAGCAACAGAGACTTTCAGGCATCTCCATGCTCCAACTCTGAATTCCCAGGCCCAGCATGGGGGTCTTCACCCTTGGACCACCAGCTATGAGGAAGGGACCCATCTCAGCCCCAGCACGCTGTGTCAGCCACTCCTCCTGACACAGGCAGGGTCTTGTTAGACAAGGAGTGAGCTTAGCATCCACACTGCTTTTTTGAGAACAGATGACCCTTGTCAGGAGCCTTGGACAAAAGGCAAGGCTTTTGTCTTGAGAGCCATATGCATGGGAACAGCAAGAGAATGATGCAGGAGAAAGGGTCATGGTGGCCTGAGGACAGATTCCAGGGCACAGCACTGCAGGAGGCAGTGTGTCCCTTGAGGTTTCTTCTACGCTCTTCCTTAGTCTTTGGATACATTAGGATCTTTGGGCCAACAAACATTCACACCTGGAGCCAAGTGCCACTTGAAGCCAATGCTTTCTTTCCATAAGAACTTGTATGATTTCCTAAGAAGCTGACTGCTGTTTCATTTCCAACTGTTTGAGAGCCTCCCCTACCCCACACAAGCCAATGCTCCTGGATCCTATTAGGATCCTGTGGTGGTTTCAGAGTCCAGTCAGCACCCTGATCCCAGCTCCCACTGGGAGGAAGCTTGCAGCTCTCCCGTGATTATAGTCTTGGCTCTCAACTCCTGCTTCTCGGGTATCCTTGAGTCCCAGGGATGGTTGGTGCCTCTTGCCTGCAAGAGGAGGGAGTGGGCATAAGTTTCCTTCAGACTGCAAAACAGAACCATCTGTTGGTGGCTTCTCTGCTGGCCCGTGGTTGTTGAGAGAGTGTTTACCAATGAGGAGCTGGCACCGCAGACTTCGATCCTTGGCTCTTGTTTCTGTTGGTCCCTAGGCTAGTGAACTCCACAGGAGGCAGGAAACTGCAATTTTGACTGTATAACTCTGCCAGCCAGAGCTTGGCTAACTCCAGGGACTTGCAGCAGATTTCCCATCAAGGGAACATCCTGTGGAAAGGCAAGCATGGAAACCTCAGAACCACAGGCAACTGGGTACCATTTCCCTGCTCTGCTCACAGAGATTGTGTAGACACACCTGCTTGAACACTTGAGATACCTGAGAGGAGGTTAGGCGGTCACAGAGCTGACAAGGGCCATCATACTGCAAGTGTGAGGGAACGGCACACCATAGTTTAAATGAATAACATCTCTTGAAGTTGTTTAGTGCATAACCTGGACAGCTGTATGTGGTGGCCCTGCAGCTAATACATAACAGAGCCAGGTTCTGATTCATTTGCTGTCTCTTATAAAGGTCGGCTCCTCTTCTGTACCTCACTGGATACGGTAGGTATCTTTGAAAAGATGCCTGATACCCAAACTCCTTACTACTGAGTTTCTTCATTTGCAAAATAAGGCTAAAATATCTACCCTTATGATTGTTACTATGAGTAAATGACAAAAAGCAGAAAATACTCCAGGGTCAAAGATCTAGATCTCATTAAGAACTTGGGAAATAGAAGCAAATATTACTATTTCGCTGTTGCTGCTGCTATTGTAATAACATGCATACAGCATGACATAATTATAGTCATGACTACCTTTCCAATGCAAATGAACTCACTTCCTTCCAGGCAATGAGGGCCTAAGAATCCTAGCACCACTTGGACATAGATTAGGTCCTCTTTCTGTCCTCCTCTTTCTTTCCTCACGCAGAGGAGCCCAGATCCTACTTGGAGAGATTGGAGATGCTGAAGGGACTCAGCTTTGCTGAGGAGGGAGAAGCTACTAGAGTGAGATGGCAGGAGAGCTCCTGGCACCCTGTAGCTCTGCCTGCCCCAGTGTGCTGCAGACGATGACCATTGTGCTTTGCTTCCTCCATGAAGATGAGCCTGTTGCTGAAGCCCCACCCACAACCGCGCCCCAGGCAGAGCCTGATGCATATGGTGCCACGCGAAGGGAATGAATGCATGAAAGAATGAGTGAGGGGCCAAATGCAAGGGGGACTTCTCCCCAACTTCAGTGTAGCACAGTTTCATTTATCTTTTCCAGCAAATACTTAGGCTGTGTCTGTTCTGCACCAAGCACTATGGCCACGCTGGGGCACTAGGGCAAATCTCACATGTACTTGACCTTGGCAGCTTGCCTCTAAGCAGGGAGGGGCACAGATCTGCTCTTTTCCCTCCTTCAAGCCATTGGGCAGACACTTTGTCAGATTTCCACAGGCAGCCATGAGTCCCAACAGCTGAGAGATGACACCACACCTATCCACATATCTCTCCTGGTTTTGCAGGGATCCTGGCCAAATCAGCTCCACTACCTCTTTGCAGTGACACTGGTGTGTGCCCAGCACCCCACTGGACTTGGAAGAGCTAAGGGCCCGACTCCTGCTCAGGTGGTGGGGTGGGAAGTGTCCCCAGAAGCAAAGGCAGGGTGAGCACAGGGGAAAATGCACAAATTAGGACAAATGTCAGAACCATATAAACACGCACACAGTCACTTACAGCTGTGTGGAGCCACTTCTATGCAGGTTCAGGGGTCTCTTCTGTCACCTCCCTTCCCTTCAGCATCTCTTGTGTTTTCATGCTTTGAGCCGTAAGTGCTTGATGTGTGACTTTTGGGTTTATAGTCTGGCCTGGAGATCCACCAGAGCCCTCCACAGCCTCTCACCCTTCCCTCCCTGTATACAGACAACAAGAAGCCTTGCTACCAACTGTGCCAGCTGACGGAGAGCTGACAGTCTGGTGAGGGACACCCAAATGTGGAAGCAGTGTATAGCCAGAGGCCACCAACACAGAGGCCAGGAGTAGCAGCACTTGATGCAGGTGCAGGCTAAGAACAGGCGTTAGGGTTGGTGAGGACTGTGGAAAACAGAGCCCCCAGACTCAGTGGTCCTCAAATTCTAGCATCAGAATCCTGTGGAGGGCTCATCAGAACACAGATTGCTGGGCTCTCGCCCCAGATTTTCTGATGTAGTAGGTCTGGGTCTGAAAATGTGCATTTCTTTTTTTAATTTAAGTTTTTATTTTTAATTGACTTTATTAAATTATTTTTATAACAATTTTATATACTTAAGGGCTACAATATGTCAAAATATGATGTTTTGACATATAGTATATATACATTATGGAATAATTTTATCAAGCTAATTACTATATCTAGCACTTCATACACCTATTATTATTTTTGGTCATGAGAACATTTAAAATCTGTTCTCTGCCAGGCACCAAGGCTCATGCCTGTAATTCTGGCACTTTAGGAGCCTGAGGCAGGAATATCACTTGAGGGCAGGAATTTGAGTCCAGACTGGAGGGTCTATAAAATTTTTTTTTAAATCTATTCTTTTAGCAATTTTGAAATATGCATTATTGACTATGATCACCATGGTGCACAATAGATCTCAGAAATTTATTCCTCCTGTGTAGCTAAAACCTTTGTACCCTTTATTCAACATCTCTCCATTCCCTCCCACCCCTCATCCTGTGGTAGCCATCAATCTACTCTCCACTTCCATAAGTTTCACTTTTTTTAGATTTAACATTTCTAACAACTGACAGCGATGCTGCTGGTCAAGACCACTGCCCTGTCTGAAGGGTGCTGGTTCCTCAACTCCAGCTTCCAGTTGCCTTGGGGAATAGAGCTGCAAAATCTCTCAATTTTTCAAGGGACGCTAGAAGTGCAGATTTTAATTTAAAATGAACCTAACTTTAAAAATGTGCAACTAAATTAAAATAAATCCAAATTCTATTAGGGACTAAATAAAATACACTCATAGGCTGGATTGGATTCAGAGCCTTCCATGTTGAAAGCTGTGTGTTTGCACACATGCATGTTTGGGGACCCCTTTTCTCCCCACAGTAATTGTGCCCACTAACTCCTGACGACTGCCGCGTGTTCCCCCAGAGTTGGGAGCCTCATTGGACACTTTATGTTACCCTAGTCCCTGCTGCTTATAGAACAAAGAAAGATTGGTTGGTCTGTTTCAGGAGTCTCTGCCATGAAAGGAGAACAAAAAGGCCACCTATTCTAAGAGGATTATTGTAGACTTTTCAAACCACATATAATTACATGGTGGAGTGAACCACTGTGGAGAACCTTGGGCTGGGCTTAGCAAGAAGCCAGCCAAGTGAGAGACTCTGAGGCCTCTGCAGTAACAAGAGCCCTGATAAAATGACAGGCAGCTCAGCTTTCAGGCTCAGAGGCCATGAAATGATCTGAACACAAGTAGAGTAAATGTGTCTCTCTCTCTCTTTCTCCAGGTTTAGGGTTACAGAGCTGTTTGCCCCTTTCAGCAGTATGTCTGGCATTGGAGGGCAGGTCCCAGGCAAGGCTGTGGAGATGGCACTTCCTCTTCCAGACTTTTCCTCACCAACTTCTTTGGTTCTACTTTAGAACACTAACAGCAAAACAATTAATAGCTCTGAGCATATCTAGCACTTTTGGAATCTTTGAGCTTTATTTTCTATTGTGTGACAGTGACTTACCTCTAGGGAAGAAAACACACAATATGTATAGGACAATTTTAGGCCACTTTCCCAGCCCCACAATATACACACCAGCCAATGTGGTACCAGGACATCTTTTTGACTGAGCTGAATGAACTTGGAGACCTGACAGACCAGCTGTGCAGAAAGCAATCATTATGCCCATTTTACAAAACCGCTTAATTGAAACCTCAACTCGAGGATAACTTTTAGCCTTGGCTCATTCCACTGTCTGGATGCGCTGCTTCCCAGCATTTTGGAAAATCATAGTGGTCATATGTAAAATGTCTCTAGGCCTAGAGATTAAGGTTTTATACTGATTCATGTTCAGGTGAAGAAATAGAGGGAATCTTCGAGTCTTAAGCATGTCAATAAGTAAACTGTAGTTGGGGCACTGGGCACTCACACCACCTTGCCCCAATGATTAATTTCTCTTGATGTGACCACCATGGAAAAGAATGCAAGGAACCAATAGCAGATTTTTTCTAGACGTTTTGTCACTCTAGTTCTATAAAGGATTGTCTATAGAGAGAAATAACACGTGTTACCAAACATGGAAAAGCCATATAACTATTTGAGATATTTATTTTATTGCTAAATCATAACTGTGTACATTACTGCAATCATGGGGCACCATACACTGGTTTTATAGACCATTTGACACATTTTTATCACACTGGTTAACATAGCCTTCCTGGCATTTTCTTAGTTATTGTGTTAACACATTTATATTCCACATTTACTAAGTTTCACATGTACCCTT
>CAUYPK010048853.1:0-14098 GCA_963574355.1 Loris lydekkerianus | reverse complement strand
CAATGGATGGATGGATGGATGAATGGGAGAATGGATGGATGGATGGATGGATGGATGGATGGATCAATGAATGGGAGAATGGATGGATGGGTGGATGGCTGGATGGCTGTCTGGATTGAATGTGGGAGGGTTGGCGGCATGGACGAAGGACTGCGCGTATGGATGGATGGGTGGCTGGGTGGATGGGTGGATGGATGAGTGGAAGGGAGAGTAGGTGGATGAATGGATGGATGGGTGGTAGAATGGATGGATGGATGGATGGATGAACGGGAGAATGGATGGATGGGTGGATGAATGAATGGATGAATGGATGGATGGGTGGATGGATGAATGAATGGATGGATGGGTGAGAGAATGGATGGATGGATGGATGGATGGATCAATGGATGGATGGATGGATGAATGGGAGAATGGATGGATGGATGGATGGATGGATGGATGGATCAATGAATGGGAGAATGGATGGATGGGTGGATGGGTGGATGGGTGGATGGATGAGTGGAAGGGAGAGTAGGTGGATGAATGGATGGATGGGTGGGAGAATGGATGGATGGATGGATGGGTGGATGGATGAGTGGAAGGGAGAGTAGGTGGATGAGTGGATGGATGGGTGGGAGAATGGATGGATGGATGGATGGACGGATGAATGGGAGAATGGATGGATGGGTGGATGAATGAATGGATGGATGGATGGATGGGTGGATGGATGAATGAATGGATGGACGGGTGGGAGGATGGATGGATGGATGGATGGATGGATGGATGGATGGATGGATGGATGGGAGAATTGATGGATGGGTGGGTGGATGGGTGAATGGGAGAATGGATGGGTGGGCGAACAGATAGATGGATGGATGGGTGGATGGGTAGCTATGTGGGTGGATGGATAAATAGATGAACGGATGGATGGACAAGTGGGTGATGGATGAGAGGGTGATGGATGAGTGGGTGGACAGATGAATGGGTAAGTAATAAAGCAAATATGACAAAATATCCGGGTGAAAGTTATCTGGGGTTTTACTAGAAAATTCTTTTAATTTTTCTTTATGTTTGGACATTTTTACAATAAAATGCCAGGAGAAGGAATTTTTTAAAATAGAAAATGATAAAAACTGAGAGAGAAAAAGACATCCAAAGTCTGGGCAAAGAAAGGAGATTCATCTTAAAGATGATCTTTCCTAAGGTGGTGCCTGTGGCTCAAAGGAGTAGGGCGCCAGCCCCATATGCCAGAGGTGGTGGGTTCAAACCCAGCCCCGGCCAAAAACTGCAAAAAAAAAAAAAAGATGATCTTTCCATTCATTCACCCAAGAACCAGACACTAACACAAGTCCAAGTAATTATAACATTAAGAAGGAAAAAATATCAAGGTTTCTCTATAAAGAAAGTGTCTAAAACTATCCTGTCGGTGTGG
Organism: Loris lydekkerianus; assembly: GCA_963574355.1. NCBI lineage: Eukaryota > Metazoa > Chordata > Mammalia > Primates > Lorisidae > Loris > Loris lydekkerianus. The sequence continues at coordinate 12,687 of CAUYPK010048853.1, read as the reverse complement.
CAACCACTGGCCACGTGTGGCTACTGAGAGGTTGAAAAGCAGCTGGTGGGAACTGAGACAGGCTGTGACATGCAGACCAGATTAAATAGCTCCTGAAAATTTTAAAATATTGGTTAAATTAAATGATTTTTTTAATAGATGCATTGAACAAAATCAAAAATATTGTTAATATTTATTTCCTTTCCTCTGCTACAAGAAAGTTAAAGTGATATGTGTGATTCACATTCATTATATTTCCACTGGGTAGAGCTGAAGTCAAGTGCCCGCCACGAAAATTCAGAGTTTACCAAAATACATGCACTTTGCATTCTGTCCTGTGCTTCTAGAATTACCCTTATTCTTTCAGTGTCCAGCCAGGTGCACACAGGGAAAGTGAAAAGAGTGTATACTGGCCAGGTGCAGTTGTCCACGCCTGTCATCCTAGCACTTTGGGAGGCCGAGGCAGGTGGATTGCCTAAGCTCAGGAGTTCAAGATCAGCCTGAACAAAAGCAAGACCCTGTCTCTTAAAAAATATCCAGGCAGGGCGGCACCTGTAGCTCAAAGGAGTGGGGCACTAGCCCCATATACCGGAGTTGGCAGGTTCAAACCCAGTCCTGGCCAAAAACTGCAAAAAAAAAAAAAAAAAAAAAAAAAAAAAATATATATATATATATATCCAGGCACTGTGGAGAGCCTCTGTAATCCCAGGAGTCTGAGGCACAGGGACTGCTTGAACCCAGGACTCTAAGGTTGCTGTGAGGTATGACGCCATGATACTCTACCAAGGGTGACAAAGTGAAACTCCTTCTCAAAAAAAAAAAAAAAAAGCGTGTACCCCACAGGTGGGCAAAGGGCAACAATTATGCCCTTTTTAGCATAGCCCTCAGTAGAGTGCCGTTGCATCACAGCTCATAGCAACTTCAAACTCTCAAACTCGGGCTTAAGCGAGTCTCTTGCCTCAGCCTCCCAAGTACCTAGGACTAAAGTCATCTGCCACAAGGCCGGGCTATTATTACGAGACCGGGGCTCACTCTTGTTCAGGCCGAACTTGAACTCCTGAGCTCAGGCAAGCCACCTGCCTCAGCCTCCCAGAGTGCTGGGATTATCGGCGTGAGCCACCGTACCCAGCCAGTACACACTTTTTTCACTCTCCCTGTGGGCAGTTCCCCTGAGGATATGCTATCAAACTAGTGTTTAAGATATTTGGAACAAAAGTAAAATCTTTACATGAGAAGTATTTTCTAGAAGAAATATCCAGTCATAAATCAACAAAAGTAAAATCCAGATAACCCTAAAAAACATTTTGAAAAGGCTCCAGGGGCTTTGCTACAGTGCCTGGGAACTGGAGTGTCCCCAGCTCTGTGTCCTCCTGAGCCTTGAAGGTCTCATGTGCTTCCTGACGGGGTTTCCCTGGTTTCAGATGGTCACGATGCAAAAATGAGGCCCACACATCAGCCTCCTGACTGCCCTGCGTGGGCAGTGGCCCCTGCCAGGCACAAGGTTCACCCCTCTGGTCCCTGTTTCAGAGTAAGGAGACTTGGAAGGAATCTGGCCAAAGTGATGGTCTCTCCCTCTTTCTGGCAGAGCCTGGCATGGAGCCATTTTGGTGTGGGCACCCCAGATATTTATTACCCCAAAGGCAGCCCGGATGCTGGGGAGACCTGGGGTCAGTCATCACTACCATCAGCAGCCTGGTGGGAGGCCTGGCCTGGCAAGGGGCCTTCTACTGCCCACTCTGCAGGCCCAAGCCTGTTTCTCCTTACAAACACATTTTGAGCATGTGTTCAGGTGCTGGCGCTAAGCACACATGATCTCACTCAATCCTTACACACCCTTCAGGGAGGAGCTATCGTCACACTGCTCCACGTCACCAACAAGGAAACTGAAGCACAGAGAGGTGAAGGGACTGGCCTAAAGTCACAGCTCAGGACCTGAATTCCGGACAGGCACTCCATGCTGCCTTTTTCAGGAAGGGCCAGAAACCCAGGAAGGGCACAGTGCCTGGCACTTAGTCTGTGCTCAACAAATGTTTGTGGCACGATTGAATGCATGATTCAGTGAACCAGCAGATGAATGAGGGGTCTCGTCCCAGTGCTTGTTTGGCAGCCTGGGAACCAAAGCTCAGCAGTGAGGTGACTTTGCTAAGGTCACACAGATAGTGGATGGCAGAGCTGATGCCCACCGTACAATTGAGGTTATGAGATATTCTCCAAGGGAGATCCTCAATGCAGAGCTGCAGAAGGCTGTCTCTCCAAAGGCTCCACAAACCGCTGCCCCTTCTTCACGGCCACAGTCAGCCTCTGTAGGGCCTGGCTAGAGGTCTTTTCACTCAATGCTGGGTGGGGGCCACCACTGTCCCCCTGGCAAGATGGATGGAGAATCTGATCCTACTTGTTGAGTCACAGTCAAGGGGCAGAACAGCCTTGCCTGCACCAGTACCATAGCGTCTAAACTCAGTTCCAGCCTAGTTTCTCATCAAGTTCCAGTGAGCACCAGTCACTGTGCCCCGCTGCCCTACAAGGCACAGCGGTAGCCACGTCTGCTCATTGACAGACACCACTGAGGAGGAAGGGAGCAAACCCGGGGAGAGGAGACTGGTTTGTGGTGGGTGGGCAGGATAGATACCCCATGTGGAGGGGAGAGAACAAGGTATTAACAGGAAGGCCCACGGGGTGCATTGTGCTGATCCCACTTAATCCTCACACGTACCCTGTGGCATGGACAGCACTGTTCACTTCGCAGATGAAGAACAGAGCTCAGAGAAGCTGAGGGATGTGCCCAGGGGCACACAGCCAGCCAGAAGTACTGCTGGGCTGGGACTCCAGAGCCTGTGCGCTTAAGTCACAGCATTCCAACTGGGTCACCCTCTGAGCCAGGCTGATCGCTGTCAACATGTCACTCATGCCAGTGAGTTTGTACGGCCTCCCGAGTGACATGCGATTGTTAGCCCCATTTTGCAGATAAGGAACTGGGGCTTGGTTAAGGGAGCCCACTTGCCCAGAGTCCATGGGCAGAGGTGGGATGTGAACCCAGAACCCAGGCATGCCTTTCCCTCTGTGCCCCTGCCGTCTCAGACCCGTCTTGAGCCTCTCAGCTTCTACCCAATCAGGCATGTGGGGTGACCCACACTACCCAGCCCCAGCCTCACACAGCCTCCACCTCTCGCTCTCCCAGACACCTCTCTCCCACTCCAGGGTCCCCCCTCCTGTTTAAGCTCCAACCACAATGACTGCATCTGCACACACTGGAGCAGAAACAGGACACAGGGACACACCCAGGTGATACCTGGGGAAGCCACAGCTTGGGAGAAACTGTGGAGTGGCTTTCTCCAAGAGGTTGGTGACTTATTCCAGGGCACACAGTTGGGGGACGGGAGCAGTCCCATTCATGGGCGCCTGTCACTGCTCCTGAGAGGCCGCCTGAGTGGCCAGGGCCCTCCTGGCTCTGTACCCCATCGCTTGATTACTTGATTGATCCCAGGAGTGACCCCTCAACCTCATTTCTCAGGCCCTGTGGAGGAAGGGAGAGGCCATGCTGTTTGTCCTGCCTCTCTCTGCATCTCCCTGCTGTTCTAGCCCAGCCCTCGGAACTCCAGTCACCTTCCTCTGGGCTCCTCCCCATGTCCATCCTAGCCCAGGGCTGCCTTCCCACGCGTTTGGCTCTGCTGGCACCCATGTGACTGCTCTCCAAATTAAAGCCCCTCTACTGACCAGCATGGTCTCCTGCCTGAGCCCCTTCCAAGGAGTAAAGACAAGTAGAATAAGGAAGTGATGCTGAGGGATGGACAGATGACAGCCTGGGAGCAGCTGGGCACGCAGCCAAGGACCTAGAAAAGCAGGAGAAAGTGATCGGTCCTGGATGTGAGCAGGTAAAGTTCACATAACTGCAAACCACAGAAAAGAAACAAACCTCCCTGAATTCTGACTTCTCACCAGCCAACCGTGCATGGCCCCCTGGAGGCCATGGGCGTGATTTTAAAGAAATACTCTAAAAATGGCCTGGCTCAGCCGAGAGCCTTAGGATATTAAGACATAGTTCATAGATCATACAGTTCACCCATTTAAAGTGCACAGTTCAACTGGTTTTGATATATTCACAGATATGGGCAACAACCCCCTGCGAAGGGCCACACCCTGGTCAATCCCTGGTCAATTTTAGATCATTTTCATCACCTCTGAAAGAAACTCCCACACCTTTAGTCAGCACTGCCCACCCTCACCCTTGGTCTCCCAGCCCCTGGCAACCACTGACCTACTGTCTACGTCTATGAATTTGCTAACTCTGGACACTGCTTATAAACAGAATCGTGCCTTTTGGGGCCTTTTGTGTCTTCTCACTCAGCATAATGTTTCCAGGGTTCATCCATGTCCAGTCACACATGGTCACCTCATTTCTCTCTACTGATAAGTAATATTCCATCGTACGGATAGGGGACATTTTGTTTATCCATTTGTCAGTTAATGGACTTTGGGGTTGATCCTATCCTTTGGTATTACAAAAAAACCTGCAATAAACATTCCTTTTTAGGTCCGCACATTCCAAGTGTTTGTGCGGACCTATGTTTTCATTTCTCTTGGGTGAAATTCTCTCCCAGGAGTGCAATCGCTGGGTCCTTGTTCATATTCAAATACCGCTGATAAATAGCCAACAAGCTCTATGAGCAATCCCAGCACAGTTCCTACAGGCTTCCCACCTGCGGGCACTGTTCTGTATTAATTCATTTAATCCTCACAATTGCAAAGGAGGTGCGACTACTATCTCAATTGTACAGACAAGGAAACTGAAGCACAAAGAGGTCACCTGTCCAGTAATGGGCATGTGATGTGAGCCCCTGTGGCTCCAGACTCTCTGCTCTTAACACCAGATTGGAACAAAGCTTGCGATCTGTGAGAACACTGTGCAAAGGACAAGGACCAGGGCTGCCTGGGAGTAAGTAGTGTATTAAGATTCAGATCCTTAGAGGACCTGAAGCAGTGCCTCCTGCTATGTTAGTTACCTAGGTAACTCCCAGGGACAAGCATCCCAGGAGGAGCCTACTAAGCCTCAGACTGGCCCAGACCTCGCCCCACCAGGCCTGCCCCCACCCCTTCCATCCTGGCCTGAGCCCTCTTGACAAGAGAGTAGATGGTATGGGGAGACAGGTCTTTTCCTGGCCAGTGGGAGTCTGGCCACATCCCTCCACGGCAGGACCGCTGGGGCATGCATTAAACGAGTTAATACAGAACCTTACCTGCCTGCTCACATCCAGCACCAGCGTGTGAATACAAGCACTGAGCACCTACTAGGGCCACACCCTGAGCTACACTCTGGAGGTCCCACCATGAACACAATAGACACAACTATTGCCCTCCTGGCCCTGCTGTTTTAATGGGGGAGAAACAGACAAAGCACCATAGGAGTAATGAAAATGTGCCTGATGTTAAAGGGTGGAAAGGGCTGCAGGATGGGCAAAGCAGGAGAAGGTATGAGCAGGGCTGGGGTGTGGTGCAGATGTAATTTAGAACAGGGTGAACCTGAGCAGTGAGATCTGAGAGGGAGTGAAGCAGGGGATGCCCAGGACCAGAGGCCGGAGCAGACAGAAGGCTAAGGGCGAAGGCCCAGGCTAGGGAGTCCGTCTGGGAGGACCAGAAGCAGCAAGGGAGCCCTGGGGCAGGGGCCAGAGTGAGCAAGTGAGGAGCAAGGGGGTCACAGTGAGCAAGTGAGAAGCAAGGGGACCAGAGTGAGCAGGTGAGGAGCGAGGGGGCCAGAGTGAGCAGGTGAGCAGCGAGGGGGTCAGTTGAGCAGGTGAACAGGGAGGGGGCCAGAGTGAGCAGGTGAGCAGGGAGGGGGTCAGAGTGAGCAGGTGTGGAGCAAGGCAGGAAGCAGAGCTCCAGGTCTGTGCCTTTGATCCAAGTGAGCCCAAGAAGCTGATGTTATAAATATGGCCCGACAGAATTCCCCTCCCCCATGCTCTGCCTATAAATGACAGAGACTCTCTTTTTTTTGGAACTGGTAAGATATTTGCGAATAATAGGGCATGGGGAACATAGCATGACGTGACTTATGAGGCAAATTCATAAAAGTGCCACGTTCTTTTACCCTATTCTCCAGGGACACTAGTTTTTGGGAGTCAGCTGCCTTGCTGTGAGGAAGCCCAGACATAAGAGGCTACATGTGTGTGTCCTGGCTGACAATACCAGCCAAGGTCCCTGCTGGCTGCCAGCATCAACCACCAGATGTAAGAGTGCAGAAGTCTTCAAGATGACGGCACTAATGTGAGGGATCCCAAGCAAGAACCACCCTGCAGAGCACAGTCAATGCCCAGAATCATGAAAAATCATAGTAGAAAGATTACTGTAGTATAAGCCACTAAATTGCGGAGTGACTCATTAAGCATCAGAAGCTAATGGGACAGATGGGGCCCCAGAGGAATTTGAGCAAAGGGTGAATGTTGAGGGTCTGATCCCATAGAGTGTAACACTGCTCATGGCAGCCTTACAAGAACCTCACAGCAGAGATGAGGGAGAAGGGACCCCTGCAAAGAAATGGGCTGCTGGTCCCAGAAGGAGAGGGGCACCCTGGGCACTTAGAACAATGCAACCTGTGATCACAAGGCTGTGTCTGCCACCTCAGATGTCCTAGGGCTCTGGGATTCTCCCCCCCTTACCTCCAGATGCTGACCAGTCCTCCATGAAGGGGGTTTTCCTAGGTAGAGAGGGCAATTGAGCCTAGACAAGCCCAGAATTCCAGGTCTGCCACGCTGGCCTTTCCTCCACCAAGTTCTAACATGCTGAAACAATCAGTCCTGATAATGAAGGACCAGGCCACTATTGGCCAGTGCATATAAGACACACATAGATGCAACAGGTCCACACAAGCTGGGTCCATATACCCGTGTGTGTACAGGGTTCAAACAAATGCATGTGAGACACAGTCGTGCTGGTGGGGAGGAAAAGGATCAGTCAGGGCTCTGAGCTACAAGAGACAGAAATGCAACTTGAACCAGTGCAGGCATAAAGTGGAATTTGCCATCTCATGGACAGTGGGGTCCTGACCCAGGCATAAGGGCACAACCAGGATTCTCTCTCACTTCTCTTCTCAGTTTTCTCTGTGTATGGGTCCCACACAGTCAAGCCTTCTTCCCTCACTAGCAGTTCACAGCTTCCCAACCTGTGCCAGCTCCTACTGGAAAAAAAAAATCCCAGGGAAGGCTTCTGATGGGCCCATCTGGGGTCACATGTGTGCATCCCCCAGACCAACTTCTGTGTCCCAGAGGAAGGGACTGCTACACAGGCAGTTACTGTGCACAAAAATGAAATGCTACACATCATGCATGGTGTGAGTGGCCAGGAAAGGCATAATCTAAACTAATAACTTCAGGCTCAGCGCCTGTAGCTCCACGGCTAGGGCACTGGACACATACACTGGGGCTGGCAGGTTTGAACCCAGGCCAGGGCCTGCCAAACAACAATGACAACTACAACCAAAAAATAGCCAGGCATTGTGGCGGGTGCCTATAATCCCTGTTACTTGGGAGGCTGAGGCAAGAGAATCACTTTTAGGAGTCCTCAAACTACGGCCCATGGGCCACATGCAGTGGCGTGATTGTATTTGTTCCCATTTTGTTTTTTTACTTCAAAATAAGGTATGTGCAGTGTGCATAGGAATTTGTTTGTAGATTTTTTTTTAACTATGGTCCGGCCCTCCAATGGTCTGAGGGACAGTGAACTGGCCCACTGTTTAAAAAGTTTGAGGACCCCTGGCTTAAGTCCAAGAGTTTGAGTTTGCTGTGAGCTGTGACAGCACAGCACTCTAGGAAGGGCAACATAGTAAGACTCTGTCTCAAAAAAAAAAAAATATAAATAAATAAATGAAGTAATGACTTCATCTCTCAGTCTCCTCATCTATAAAACATAGAAGTAATAATAGAACCTGCCTCACAAGTGCTTGTGGAGATTAGATGAGTTGATATGTGCAAAACACCAGTGCCCAGCACATGTCATGTAATACCCGGGTGTTACCTGTTGCTGACTATTATTCTACTATTATTACTTCCACAATAAGAGCAGCTCTGGGAGGTGGGTATTATTATTATTGTAATTCCCTACGGGGAGGAAAATGAGGTGGAAAGGCCAGGTACCATTTTGCAGAGGCCTATGCTTTGGGGAACTGGAGAATCATCCAACAGCAACATTTTCAGAATGGCCTCAGGAAGCTGAGAAAACCAAGGCAACTCAGATCAAGTTCAGATGACTTTGACAGTTGGATGGAATCTTAGAGATTATCTTAGTCCAGGGTTTCTCAGCTTCAACCTGCTGATTTTAGGGCTAGACAATTCTCTGTTCTGGAGGTAGGGGGGCATCCTGTGTGTTGTAGGACGTTTCGCAGAATCCCTGGGCCCCACCCACTAGATACCAGCAGGCCTCAAAACCCTGATAGCTAAATAGGCCTGTCAAGCAGTGTCTGGGGGGTAAAATCAGCCCTGGTTGAGAACCAGTGGTCTCATTACCCCCTCACATTCCAGGAGGGGAAGCAGAGCCCAGAAGGTAAAGGAGTTACAACGGCTGCTGTGACTGACACCCTACCCCTGCTGGCCCCAGACCAAGGGTCCTTAGTTATAGCTTGAGCCCCCGACACTAGCCTGGGAGGCAGGTGTTATCATCTCCCTTTTAGACGTGAGAAGACAGAAGCCCAGAGAGGTGAGGTGACTTGCCATAGGCCACACAGTGGTACGTGGACATGAGAGCCTGCACCCTCATCCTGGCCTACACTGCCTCGTCTGTTAGTTCAGGGTGAACTATTTTTTTTGAGACAGAGTCTCACTTTGTCACCCTCAGTACAGTGTCATGGTGTCCAGCTCACAGCAACCTTCACAGCAACCTCAAACTCTGAAGCTCAAGCAATTCTCTTGGGCCTGCCACAGTGCCCAGCTATTTGTAGAGATGAGGACTAATTCTTGCTCAGGATGGTCTCAAACCCATGAGCTCAGGAAATCCACCTGAGTTGACCTCCCAGAATGCTAAGATTATAGGCATGAGCCACCGCGCCTGGCCTTTAAGGGTGAACTTGAACTTAAATGAAGGAGTTTTAGCAAACAGGCAATAACTACTGGCAAATGCATTCATTACATCATGGCCACACGGCTGCAAACATCTGGGTGTTTCCACTGGGGTCCACTCGGTTCCTTACACTCAGAGGCCAGCAGAATGGTGGGCTTCCGAGCTGGTGGGCCACCCTGGGCCCACAGTATTTGGTGTCTCAGTGAGCAGATAGTCCTGGCAAACATGTGACCATCTGTCACAATAAAAATTGTAAGCTGTCAGAGCTGAGCGCACCCTCAGTACACTGGATTCAACTCTTGCATTCCCTGGATGGCAGGTGAGGCCCAGGGAGGGACAGCGCCCACCCAAGGCTGCACAGGGAGCGGGCTGTGCTGGAGTAGTGATCACCTGTGCTCACTGCTTGTCTGCTTTCCTTTTTAAGACAACTTTATCAAGGTAAATGTCACCTGACTTACGATTCACCCACTTAACATGTACCATTCAATGGGTTTTAGTAAATTTGGAGATTTCTACAACCATCCCATAATCAATGTAAGAACATTTTCTTTCCCCCTAAAAGAACCCCATACCCATTAGCAATTGTACCACCCCCAGTTTGTTTACTCCTAAACCTCCCAGCCTCTGACAACGCTTGAGCTAATTTCTGCCTTGATGGATTTGCCCATTCTGCATATTTCATATAAGTGCAATTGTATAATATGTGGTCCTTTGTGACTGGTTCCTTGCACTGAGCATAATATTTTCCCAATTTATCCATGTTGCAGGTGTCAGCACATTGTTACTTTTTTTTTGTTGTTGTTGTTGTTGCAGTTTTTGGCCAGGGCTGGGTTTAAACCCGCCACCTCTGGTATATGGGGCCGGAGCCCTACCCCTTTGAGTCACAGGTGCCGCCCCTCACCATTCCTTTTTATAGCTGAATAATATTCTATTAGTTGAGGGTGAACTTTTCTTCTATTTGTTGTACAGATAGACCACATCTTATTTTCCATTCATCCAGTGATAGACATTTCTGTTGGTTATACTTGGATGTTTTCTTCTTAACACCTGGTGATTGAGAGCTTCCTATGTGCATGTTTGAGCAGTCAACATGCCAACAGATCACAGCATCTGCAGGAGATGCAATATCGTTCCCATTTCACACTAGGGAAAACTTGGGCTCAAAGAGGCCAAAGAATAAACAACAGATCCAAATGAGATCTGCTCCTAGAGTCTCAAACTGGCAGCCCCGGGGCCAGCGTGGAACAACTCACTGCTGTTTGCTTTGGCCTGAAAGCATTTTACAGTATAAAAACTACGCACATTTGAAACTTGGATATTTTGGGGTTCAAAAACCAAACTTTCAGCTTATCTTGAAGAAAACCTCAAATGATCTGGCCATTCAAGGCCTGCCCTCCCCATTCCTGGAGCTTGGGCACAGCCACTATCTCCTTCAGCCAGGCCTGTGCCTAGCCCTCACAACCCACCTGCTCAGGGAGGGCGATCAACTGCCCATCTGTAAATCTCACACCTGGGAAATACCTCAATCCTCAGCAGACTGAGATGGCTGGTTGCCCTGGTGGCCGCCAAGTCTTCTAGCTGCCGTCTTGCTGCCCATCACGGCCCACCCAGCACCTTACATTCTAGAATCGTGCTCTAAGGCAAGGGTGCCAACTGTCATCAAGCATCTGGTGTCTTCTGTAACCATTTCTCACTCTACCTGCACTCTCCAGGGCTCATGGTCCCCACATTAATCTAGGCTCTCAGCAAGATGAAAAACAAAGTCTGAATTCTTCATCAGCCTGGATTTATTCCATTTCAGTTCTCATCCTTTATTCACGATTAATGTCTGCCCACTGTCCCAACTATCCTTTCTTTGTGAAATAATGGGAAGAAAAGATGGTGGCTTCATGAAGTTTTTAATGTCTGCATGGGTTAAAATTAAAAGTTAGCAAAGGCTCAGTGCCTGTGGCTGAAGTGGCTAAGGCGCCAGCCACATACACCTAGCTGGCGGGTTCGAACCCAGCCTGGGCCAGCCAAACAACAATGATGGCTACAACCAAAAATAGGCGGGCGTTGTGGCGGGTGCCTGTAATCCCAGCTACTTGGGAGGCAGAGGCAGGAGAATCACTTGAGCCCAGGAGTTGGAGGTTGCTGTGAGCTGTGATGCCATGGCACTCTACCCAGGGTAGAGGCTTGAGGCTCTGTCTCAAAAAAAAAAAGTTAGCAATATTAGTCAAGCTTGGGCCTGTAAACCTAGCACTTTGGAAGGCTGAGGCAGGAGGATCAATTGACTCCATCTCTACACAAAATACAAAAATCAGGCAGGCTTGCATCTGTAATATCAGCTACTTGGGAGGCTGAGGCAGGAGAATTGCTTGAACCCAGCTCAGGAGTTTGAAGCTATAATGATGACACTGCACTCCAGCTGGGTAACATAGTGGAGTTAAAAGAAAAAAAAGTTAGCAATCTTATGTCTACCCTCCAAGATTTAAAATAAGCTTTTAGAATAGTTTTAGATTTAGAGAAAAATTGTGAGGGTAACAATGGAATATTTTACAGCCACAAAAAGAATGAAATCCTGGCCGGGCATGGTGGCTCACGCCTGTAGTCCCAGCACTGTGGGAGGCCGAGGCGGGTGGATTGCCTGAGCTCAGAGGTTCAAGACCAGTATGACCAACATTGAGCCAGAGTAAGACCCCGTCTCTACTTAACATCAAAAACAGCACAGCATCTCCAGAAGGAAGAAGAAAATGAACACCAAAAAAGAGTACTTCAAACAAGGAAGAATGTACAAGCTAGTTGAAATAAAAAAAAAAAAAAAAGAATGAAATCCTGCCATTTGCAACAACATGGATAGAATTTGAGAATATTATGTTAAGTGAAATAAGGCAAGCACACACACAAAAAAATCTCACATGTTCTCACTCACATGAGGGAGTTAAATATTAAAAACAATTGATCTCATGGAGACAGAGAATAGAATTAGGTTACCAGAGGCTGGTAAGGGTAGCAGGGAAAGACAGACGGTGGGGTTGGTTAATGGGTACAAAAATATAGTGATAGAATGAACAATATTTGATAGCACAATAAAGTGACTACAATCAACAATAAGTTAGGGTTTACTTTAACCCATCTCTACTAAAAACAGAAAAATTAGCTGGGTGTTGTGGCAGGCGTCTGTAGTCCCAGCTACTCAGGAGGCTGAGGCAAGAGGATCACTTGAGCCAGAGAATTTGAGGTTGCTGTGAGCTATGATGCCACAGCACTCTGCCCAGGGTGACAGAATGAAACTCTGTCTCAAAAAATAAAAAAAAATTAAAATAACAAAAAGATCGGATTGGGATGTTCCTAACACAAAGAAATGACAAATGCTTCAGGAGGTAGATACCTCAATAACCCTGATACTGTATGCCTGTATCAAAATACCACATGCACTCTATAAAGATATACAATTATTATGTTCCACTAACACATTTTTTAAAAAGGCAAAGTGTGGGGATTGGATTAAAGATGGCGGCTGAGTAACAGCTTCCCTGCAACTGGGCTTGGCAAGTCTGGGGAGACAAGACTCCAGACATCTCTGGCCGGTGGGATCTGCCTATGATCATCCCTTTGAGGATACAGGGAGCCAGCAAGGGACTTCTGGACCCCAGGAGGAAGACAAAAACAGTGGAAAACTGGCAAGTG
>CAUYPK010048852.1:0-30989 GCA_963574355.1 Loris lydekkerianus | reverse complement strand
CTGTTTATGAATGGGATCTTCAGTTACATCTGCCATATCTTTCCTTGGGGTTTGATCTGTTCTGGTTATTTATGTTATGAGAGTTTTTCTGCTGACTCCACCCCATGATTATTTTACACCATTTGACTTTTCCCCTGGAGCTTTGTTGAGGATTCGTACAGTGCTACGGCCTGAGAAACTGGGGACCTGTTTGGTTTGGTGGGGCTAAGTGGTTCTGTCTTGTTTTCAGTTGGTCTCTGTCCAACCCTAGTAAAACAGTTACTCTGGGTTGAAGTCTCAGCTGTGGAGACATACCAGCAATTAAGTCATCCTGCCCCCTTCAGGCAACAATTGGAAAAGGAAATTCAAACCTTCCTACAACCACACACCCAGGGCACCACTTGAATAGTCCTCGGGCGATTCAAAAGGTCCAAATCAATTGTCTCAGTCAGCACCTGTCTCAGGTTGGAGAGCTTAAAAGGTCTCTAGCAACTGGATTGCAGGGGTCTGTTGACAACTCAAATATTTTGAACTCTGCTCGTTTGTTTGTGGGGCACTCTGAGCCGTTTTCATGCGGGAGGGGACTCCCGTTTGCTTGGTGATGGATTTTGTACCTTTTGTTTGTATCCTTGGGGTTGCAGCTCATCTCAGAGGGGTTGATGTGCGTTCTTCAACCTTCTCTCTTGGTGCAGCTCTAATCCACCAGGTTACTTGCTAAATTTCTGTCCTTTACCTCTCCTTCCAGACGGGAGCCTTAGTGGAAAGCTGGCTTCAGTCAGCCATCTTGTCTCCACCTCTGAAAATAGTTTCTTTGGAGTCGAAGCTTGCCTCAGCAGGGAAGATGAGCAATTATCTATCTCATCTCTCAGCTTGGTTCCCCTCCTGCAGCTTTGGTGGGTTCTTTCTGGTCATTATCTCTCCCTCTGGACTGGGGCTTCCATTGAGAGTTGGCTCCAATCAGCCGTTGTCCCCTATGCCCCCTTGTTCTTATTGAATGTGAAAATTGGAGTTAGGGAAAATAGCCAACCTGAGGATTTAGCAAAACACCAAACTCATTGAGACCAAATGAGCAAATAAACAGATAAAAAGGCTACTAGACACACAAGCCCACAGATGCACAAATAATCAGAAACACATAGACATACAGACAACAACAAAAAAAAACCACAATAAAAATAATGATAATCGTAAAATAATTGAAAAAAAGGTAAAAAACAAAATGAACAAACAAAAAACCTCTAGTAATCTGATGTAAGCACTCTCAGAAACCATAAGAAAGGAGGAAGAGGAAGAGAGAAGGGAAAAAGGAAAAAAAAAAGCGGTGTTCATAAAAAAGTTAAAAAAGAAAGAAAAAATTAAAAATAGAAAAAAAAATAACAAAAAATTAACAATAGCTCCTCCAAGAAAATGATGAGTAAAAGAAAAAAAAAGGGCACCAACCACAGAAATATTATTGTTGTATATATGTAGAAACATACATCTACATGTATGATGTAGGGATCGACTTTTGTAGGAATATATTTGTAATGCGCTGTGAGTGGTTCCCAGGCTTATACCTGCTTTACAGGTTACACTGTTACCACGGTAACCACCCTACCTGGCCTACTGCCATTTTGGAGTTTCTGTAAAAGTTTATTGTCTAGTTATTGTCCAACCTCAGCTGCTCTGTTCCAGACAGCACTCCTATCCAACCTCCCAACTCAGTGCAGGAATCCACACTTCACAAATCTTTCCACTCTGCTCTCACGTTCTCCTGTAAACTGGCAACTGCAATCGGCTGTGGCGGAGGGTGCTGACTGCTGCCAGTTTTAGCTGCTGCCGGCTCCTGCAGCTGGAGTGCATGGAGACCTTATCCTCAGTCTTTGTGGCTCAGAGTCTCACTTTTGAATCTGGACTTTTGAATCTAGCCACCTGCCCATTCACCACACAGCCTGAACTGCCAGCCCACACCAATCTTTCCCACCAGGAATGGTCCAGTCTATTTAATCACTCCTGTTGTTCTGGGAGAAGGTGTCTGCCATTTTGGAAAATTCAAAATGTCTGTTTCCCGGCCGCGATCCCTTCCCTTCAATTTTCCATCAGGTTGCCTAGCCCCTTGTGGTTCTGAGTGGGATCCCTTTCAGGTTGGTAAACTCATCTCAGGAATAAATTTTCCTCAATTGGGTTTTGTCAGGAACTGCCACCTGCTGTCCTCTGTGAGGGAGGGGCCTGCCGGCCAGCATGGCCAAGCAAGGAAAATCTCTACAACAGAGTCCATGGTTTTAAATTGCACCTCACATACAGCAATCTATCAATTCGCTGTGCATCTCCAGCTGTCTGTCCACACCAATAATTCACATGGGGAAAAGGTCCAGACCCCCTTTTCTCTCACCTGATGACTTGGGAGAGGTGGGCTACACGTCTGTCCCATCCGCCATCATGCCCAGAGTTGCTGCCATTATGATTAAGTACTAAATATTCATACTCAGTTCCCAGCTGAATAATTGGAGAGAAGTTCATGACTAAAGTAAAATTGGACCTTTGACCATATCCATCTAAAGGCTGACACCTTTTCCCTCAAGAAAATAACAGGATCATATACTATCTCTCCCACTTAGAACAACCTAAATATGGTTTACAGAAATGGCATTTGGGAGAAGAGATGGATTCAAGCACAGCTTGGTCACATGTTGCCATGATCTTGGTCAAGTCATTTAGTCTCTGTGGGCCTCATCTGTACAATAGGTATTTACATCAAATACTGAGTTGTGAGAACATGATGTAAGTATAGCATCCAGGAGGGTGGCTGGGGCTTAGAGGGAGGGATGGTCTTAATGTATTAGCCATAGTAAACACTGATAAAAGAATAATTTATATTCAATAAATATAGGACCTCTAAGGTTGACCACCTCCCACATTGACCATCTCCTTAAGTTGACCTAATTATCATAGAGTGGACATGCACCACATGTACTCAATGGAAGACTGAACTCTAGATGTTGACCTCTGTAAGTTGTATCTTGACCACTCAGACTGTGACACACAATATTAATTTACCCTCTATAACTTGACCAGTTGAGTCCACTGTACACCATAGGTAGAAGGTGTGGGCTTTGCCCTTCAGTTGTATTATGTTTTCTTTAGTATAAGTTGTTTTTATGTTGTATTATTACCATGTGTTGGATTAGGCCTGCCTAACGTCCTATTGTTTATCATGTTTTGGGGAAGATTTTTTTAACGTGAAGAATTGGTCTGAATGAGTATATCTAACAATTACTAAACAATTTAACAGTTAATTCAGACACAATGGCCCAAAGGAAAGAACTCACAGAGCTGACATTGAAGGAAAATGTTGATTTACATTTTCTGGAAAGCAGCAGCCAACAAAAGATGGCAGAACACTTTGATGTTAGCAAGACCACAGTTAGCAACATCTAAAAGCATAAATGTGAGTACTTGGAGAGTTGTAGTAAGGGAAGTGGACACCTACAGTGGAAAAAGAGGAAAACTGCCAAATAGATGAGGGCAGTTAATGTCTGAATCTCCTGGCCAGTGAACTAAGAAGTTGCTAAAAATTCACACAGATGATGATGACGTCTTTAATGCTGACGAGTGCGGACTCTTTTTTTAAGGTGATGCTTGACAGGAACCTTGTCATGAAGGGTAACAAATATAAGAGTGGAAAACTTTCCAAAGAATGTTTCACATTTCTGTTTTGCACTAGCTCAGCTGGACAGAAACTAAAGCCGTCGGTGATTGGTAAATTGGCAAACTCAGGCCTGTTCAAGAATACGAAGCCTGAAAACCTCCTGGTCACTTGGGGATCAAACAAATGCACATGGATGATTGATGCCCTGTTGAGTAGTGGGTAAGGGGTCTTGACTGAGAAAAGAAGATGAAGAAATGGCTGTTCAACTGAGAGTGAACAACTGGCCTGGCCACCCACAAGTCAATCATCTTGCAAATGTGACACTGAAATTTCTGCCTCTAAACATGACCTCAAAAATCCAACCTCTTGACCAAGGCATTGTCAAAACATTTCACATGCATTACCAAGCCCAGCTCCTGAAGTGAGTTATTACCAAAACACAAACCTGTGGTTCACCTGTGGAAGCAACTTCATCTGTGACATCTGTTAATGCTCTGGATGCTGTCCACTGGATCCGTTCTGCTTAGAATAAAGTTCAGCCAGAAATGATCCAGAAGTGTTTCGAGAAAGGTGGATTTGTCACAACCCAAGAGCATGGCATTTTGGCTTCATCAGACAGTTCATCTCCCATGGCAGAGTTCGAAAGAGTAGATTTTGAAGGTTTTGTTGCAATGGACGATGAGGTAGCAACCTGTAATTAACCTGACCCAGAAGCAATTTTCTAAGTGATATTGATCAAAGTACAGACAAGCATAAAAGTGCATGAAGCAGTTCCCTGTAACTCCCAATAGCAGTGGAAGCAGCAAATGAAGATGATACAGAAATTCCAGAGACTCCAAAGGAAGAGGATGTCAGGCATCTGATAATGCAGTCGAAGTTATTTGCTGTGGAAAAGTGCCCAGGTATGCTGAGTGGCATAGTCAGTATTGAGAGTACTTTCTCCACTTAATGTTTCTAATAAGAACAGGAAAAAGGCCAAGATTGACTCTTTTTCAGAAAGAATGAAACATGAGGAAACAGGAACTGTTTTACTTTTATATATGATACTGTGGTATGATTTTATTGTGTTTTGATTATGTATGATTTCCTATGATATTCTCTAATAAAAGCTGTACAAGAAAGTAAAGTACATGTAGATGTCAGTACAGCAGGCCTAGTTCCTCATGTTGACCATTTTTATACTACAGTCCCTTGGGTCATCTTACAGAGATTCTACTGTATATATTTATTGGTGCACAGAGGTTGTAACCAACAAATGTGTGTGCCATACATTGGTTAAACATTTTATCATCTTATATAATCTCTTCTATGTGAAGTATGTATTAATAACACCATTTCTTGGATGAGAGAGCTGAAGTTCAGAGAATTTAAGACCTTTTTCAAAGTCAGTAACCTGACTGTCAAAGTCCATGCTATGGGTATTTACACACTAATATTGAGTTGTTCCTCCTTCCTACTGCCTGTATCACCCTAGATCTCTGGACCAGTAAATACTTTTTCTCTAAAGGAGAACACCTGGTTTCACTCTAGTTCCAAATACTGGTAATTAAATCAGAACCAGCATGAAAAAGTGGTTGTTTGGAAGTTCTACCATAAGCCTGCGGGACCCTTACAGTTGCCAGCACAGCCCTGGGTTAAGGGGAAAACATTTAGTTCCCTCCAATCCCCAATTGTAGTGACTTCCAAGTCATATTCATCCCATTCAAAGCTTCTGTTTAACTCTCCTTTTACCAACCCAGGGACGGCTCTTTCTATTTGATCATCTAAGGGTGGAATGCAGGGGCACAGAATCCGGCTGTCAGGACTTCAGACAACAGTTCTTGGGCTTTCACTGATGGAAATTCAGTTGGCAATTCAGGGCGGTCTTTGTCATGAAGAAGGATGGAGAGGTAAGCCTCTGTAATGATTTCCAGCTGTTAAATTTGATCACCATCTGAAATTTATAATCCCAGAGTAGAGGGATCAGTTATGGCCAACTGTAATTTATATCACAAAGAAGCCTGGGGGAGGGTGCGGGGACACAGGTGCCTGGGACCATGTGGGGACCCAGGCGGGTTGTCCCACACTTCTGAACTGCTGCAGGATGGAATCTGGAGGCAGCTTCTTTTCAAAATTGGAGATACCTATTTTCTTCTGATTTTAAAATAATGCATGCCTCTCATTATTATTTTTTTTTAAAACTCATGCAATATGAAAAGGTTTAAAAAGAAAATTAAAATCCACCTTTAATTCTGCCTAATGATAATACCTAATGATAACATGCTGTGCAATCTTCCCAACTGTTTTCTGTTCACACACCTTTAACCTTCCACAATTGTTTTGAAAATAGAACTATTACTTTGGAACTTTATTTTATCACTTCTAGTATATCCTAAGTAACATTTCCAAAAGAATATAGATCAATGTTGCTATTTTTAATAGATTTATGATATTCCCTTATAGAGTTGTACCATTCCATTATAGTGCTTCTATTATACAGATGTAAGATTAAATACAGCCATTCCTTTCTTTTAAATCTTCTCCACCTTGCCATGATTATAAACAAGACTGCAACAAACACTTTGGTATGTCTTTGTTATTTCATTCTGTAGTTATCAATCCTGATTCTGAAATTCAAGACTCCAGGAACCTCAGTCTCACTTATGTACACCCACTAGGTAAATTATGGCTGAAACATTCATTCAGAAGATATTTATGAATATGAATATGGTGTTCCAGACATAAGCCTGTGTTCTCTGGATACACAGTGAGTCAACAGACTAACCCTTTGCCCTCAGAATGCTCACATTTAGAGGGAGGAGGTCAATGATAAATAAATGACAGTGTGTTAGACTGTAGAGTTAAAGAGAAAAATAAGGCAAATAAATGTGGCTTTCTTTTGCAGCCATTCAGTATTTGTTGCCAGTTCTCTGTCATCATCAGGCTATTCAGCTTAATTCACCAAACACCTGCTGAGCCTCTAGGTCATGCCACATACTGTTGTAGGTATTGGGAATGGGGTGGAGGGCTGCGTATAGCGCGAGGGTATGAGTCCCAGCATAGACAAGCCCACCCCTGGGCTTGTGACGTAGCCGTTTCACTTATGCATATATATTTTTTTCTTTTGGCTATTCTTTTTTTTTTTTTTTTAATTAAATCATAGCTGTGTACATTAATGCAGTCATGGGGTACAATGTGTTGGCTTTATAATACAATTAGAAATATTTTCATCAAACTGATTAATATAGCCTTCACAGCATTTTCTTAGTTACTGTGTTAAGACATTTATATTCTACACCTAGTAAATTTCACATGTACCCTTGTAAGATGCACCATAGGTGTGGTCCCACCAATAAAAGTATGGAACGCTTCCCGAATTTGCATGTCATCCTTGCTCAGGGGCCATGCTAATCTTCTCTGTATGGTTCCTATTTTAGTATATGTGCTGCTGAAGCGAGCACCACATTTTTTTTATTAAATCATAGCTGTGTACATTCATGCATTTATGGGGTACAATGTATTAGTTTTATATACAATTTGAATACCTCCATCAAACTGGTTAACATAGCCTTCACTGCACTTTCTTAATTATTGTGTTAAGACATTTATTCTCTGCACTTAGTAGATTTGACATGTTTTGTCTTTACAACTAGATCAGACAGTCCTAGAGGTCAGGAGTTTATACTTTACACTTCGCTTTGTTTTCCTGAGATTTTAACATAATGTGTTGGTATGGAGTTAGTGTTCAATAAATTCTCCTTGCATACTTGTGGAATTGAAATGATGCAGGTCCTGCTAAACCAAGAAATATTCGGAGTGAATTAATTCTACTTAAGCTTTGGGTTTTTTTCTTTTAAAGTACTGATTAATACACAAGGTTATGAGAAAGCTGCCTTTTTAGATTATGATGTTGGCATTAAAAAAAAAACAAACAAGCTAAATATATTAATATAAATATAGTTATATTAAATATAGTAATTTTTAGCAAATTTGCACAAATGTGACTGAATAAGCAATACTATTTTTTATGGAAAAGCATAAACCAAGCAGAGAAGCGTGCTGCATTTTAATCCCCCTCTTTGTGGCCCGAGAGCCTATTAACACTACCAATCTCTGCCTGAAGGGGGAGCTCCAGCACTCATTTGAGTCTTGGCCTTAGATCTGAACGTTCTGAACGCTCCCAACAACATCTGGTTTTGAACTCCTTTCCGGCTACCAACTGGCTTTTTTTTTTTTTTTTTTTGTACACTTGTTTGTTTTAAACTTTGCTATACAAACGTTAAGTGAATTTAAAACAATGAAGCAGCACAGGATAAGACTTTGGCTTTACAGCTATAGCGGTTGAATGCCTGACATTTGCCAGGATTGTATCCTGTGTGGTACGTATGTTATTTTTAGTTCTCAAAACAAACTTGCAAAAGGGATACTTTTGTTTCTACTTTTATAAATTTTTTTTGCAGTTTTTGGCCAGGGCTGGGTTTGAATCCCCCACCTCCGGTATATGGGGCAGGCGCCCTACTCCTTTGAGCCACAGGCACTGCCCCATTTTTATAAATTTTTAAAAATAATCTTTTTTTTTTTTGAGATGGAGTCTCACTTGTTCACCCTTGGTAGAGTGCTGTGATGTCTTAGCTCACAGCAACCTCAAACTCTAGGGTTCAAGTGATCCTCTTGCCTCAGCCTCCCAAGCAGCTGGGACTACAGGAGCCCTCCACAATGCCCGGCTATTTTTTAGAGATGGTCTTGCTTTGGCTCAGGTTGGTCTTGAACCTGTGAGCTCAGGCAATCCACCCGCCTCGGCCTCCCAAGTGCTGGGATTACAGGCTTGAACCACTGCACCTGGCCTTCTGCTTTGCAGCCCAGGAGTCTGAGGCTGAGGGAGGTTAAGGAACTGGCCTAAAGTCTCAGCGTAAGTGGTGAAGGCAGATCTGCCTAAACCAGGGTCCAAGCACAGTCTACCTTGCATGCTGCTCTCACTAGCTGACTTTACTTGTCTATTACTTACTCTTATCATCCTATTATTGTCAGAGTTGGTGTCGTTATGGTAAAAGTGGTGCAGTTTTTTGAGTATGTGTGACCCCTCACACTTGTTAAAAAGACTATTATTTTAAACATTTAAAGAGTACTTTGAGGTTCACAAAAAATCAAGACAAATGTTACAGAGATTTCTCATATATCCCCTGCCCTGACACATGCACAGCCTCCCCCCAGAACAGCATCAACACCAGACTGGTACACTCCATACAACCATGAACCCACAATACATCTCTCACCCAGAGCCCTTAATGCCCGTCTGGGCTCACTCAGGGTGCTGTACGTTCTATGGGTCTGGACAAATGTGTAATGACACATATGCACTACTACAGGATCAAAAGGAATAGTTTCACTTCCCTAACAATTCTCTACGCTCTCCATGCTGTTTCTCTCCAACCTCTGGCAAACCTTTTTGTTTTGTTTTTTTTTTTTCATTTCACGGAACACTTGAACCTATAGATCAACTTCTGCAGCACACTTAAATTGTGTTGATTTAAAAAAATGAAAGAGTAAAAAAAGAATATACTTAGTGTGCTTTGAACTTCTTTCAAAAATAATTCATGATCTTTAAAATTTTTGCAGTACACCTAAGATCCTGAAAATCTCGGGGGTTTATCCTTTTCAGATCGGCTTCTTTCACTTGGTGGTGTGCATTTGAGTTTCCTCATCTTTTCATGGCTTGATAGCTCATTTCTTTTTGGTGCTGAATAATATTCCCTTGTCTGGATGCGTCTCAGTCTATTATTCGTTCACCTACTGAAGGACGTCTTGGTCACTTCCAAGTTTGGGCAATTATGAATAAAGCTGCTATAAACATCTGTGTGCAAATTTTTGTATGGACACAAGTTTTTGACTCCTTTGCATAAAGTAGTGCAATTGCTGGATCATATAGTGAAAGCATATGTAGTTTTATAAGAAATTGTCTTCCAAAGGGACTGTACCATAGTCACCAGCAATGAAGGAGTGTTCCTTTTGCTCCACACCCTGACCAGCACTTGGTGGTCAGTGTTCTGGACCAGGCCATTCTAATAGGTGTGTGGTGGTATCTCGCTATTTTAATTAATTCCCTGATTTTAATTTAATTTTCCTGATGGCATATGATAGCATCGTGTTATAAGCTTATTTGCCATCTACATATCTTCTTTGGTGAGATATCTTTTAAGGTCTCTGGCTTATTTTTAAATTAGGTTGGTTGTTTCTTTTTTTTTTTTCTTGAGACAGAGTCTCACTATGTCGCCCTTGGTAAAGTGCTGTGGCATCACAGCTCACAGCAACCTCAAACTCTTGGGCTTAAGCCATTCTCTTGCCTCAGCCTCCCAGGTAGCTGGGAATACAGGCACCTGTCACAATGCCCGGCTATTTTTTGTTGCAGTCCCAGTTATTATTTAGCTGGCCCAGGCTGGGTCTGAACCCACCACCCTCAGTGTATTGGCTATGGGCACCGAGCCAGGTTGTTTGTTTCTTATCATTGAGTTCTTTGAATATTTTGGCTAACAGTTCTTTATAAGATAAGCCTTCCACAAATATTTTCTCCCAGTCTCTGGCTTGTCTTTTCATTCTCTTGCTAGTGTCTTCCACAGAGTAGAAAATTTAAATTTTAAAGTAGTCCATCATATCCATGTTTTCTTTTATGGATTGTACCTTCTGTAACTAAAAAGTCATCACTAAACTCAAGGTCATCTAGATTTTTCTGATGTTATCTTCTAGGAGTTTTATAATTTTAAATTTTATATTTACATCTATAATCCATTTTGAGTTAATTTTTGTGAAGGGTGTAAAATCTGTGCCTAGATTCATTGTCTTGCCTGTGGATGTCCAGTTGTTTCAGCATTGTTTGTTGGAAAGACTTTGTTCCATTGTATTGCCTTTGCTTCTTTGTTAAGGATCATATTTCTACGATCAACTTCTGGCTTTCTGTTCTGTACCATTGATCTATTTGTCTACTTTTTTTTTTTTTTTTTTTTGAGACAGTTTCTCACTATGTCACCCTTGGTAGAGTGCTGTGGCATCACAACTCACAGCAACTCTTGGGCTTAAGCAATTCTTTTGCTTCAGCCTCCCAAGTAAGCTGGGACTATAGATGCCCGCCACAGCGCTTGGCTATTTTTTGGTTGTAGTTGTCATTGTCATTTGGAAGGCCTGGGCTGGGGTTCAAACCCGCCAGCTTCAGTGTATGTGGCTGGCGCCATAACCACTGTGCTACAGGCACCAAGCCTCTTCTTTTGACAATACCACATGTCTGGATGTAGCTTTATAGTAAATCTTGAACTTGAGTAGTGTCAGTTCTCTGACTCTGTTCATGTTCTTTCATATTTTACTGCTATTCTGGGTCTTTTGTCTCTCCATGTAAACTTTAGAATCAGGTTGTTAATACTACAGATCTACAAAATAACTTGCCAGATTGTGATTTGGATTGCACTGAATCTATGAATTAAGTTGGGAAGAAATGACAACTTGAAAATGTTTCATCAATAGTCTCCTATCCATGAATGTGGACTATCTTTCCATTTATTTAGTTATTCTTTGATTTATTCTGTCATAGTTTTGAAGTTTTCCACATATAGATCTTGTACATATTTTTTTAGATTTATACTAAGTGTTTCATTTTGGGGGGGGTGTTAATGTAGATGGTACTGTGTTTTAAATTTTAAATTTCAAAATTTACTTGTTCATTGCTAATATATAGGAACATGATTTCCGCTTTGTATCCTGCAACTTTGCTATAATTGATTGGTAGTTCTAGAAGTTTTTTGTTGTTGTCATTCATTCTTTTGGATTTTCTACATAGATAATTATGTCATCTGCAAAAAAAGACAGTTTTATTTCTTCCTTCCCAATCAGTATGCCTTTTATTTTCTTGCATTATTTAGGACTTTAAGTACAACGCTGAAAAGGAGTGGTGAGAGGGGGCATTCTTGGCTTGTTACTGATCTTACTTGGAAAGCTACTCATTTCTCACCCTAAAGTATGATGTTGGATACAGGTGTTTTGTAGATATTCTTTATCAAGTTGGAGATATTCCCCTCTATTCTTAGTTTACCGAGAGCTTCTTATCATGAACGGGTATTAAATTTTGTCAAATGCTTTTCTGCACCTACTGTTATGATCAGGAGATTTTTTTCCTTTAATCTGTTGTTGTGATGGATTACATTAGTTGACTTTTGAATGTTGAACCAGCTTTGCCTTCCTGGGATAAATTCCACTTGATCATGGTATATAATTCTTTTCATATGCTATTGGAATTGATTTGCTGATATTTTGTTGAGAATTTTTGCATCTATATTTATGAGATATTGGTTTGTGTGTGTGTGGTTTTTTTTCCCTTGTAATGTCTTTGTCTGGTTTTGGCATTAGGATGATGCTGGCCTCATGGAATGAGTTAAGAAGTATTCTTTTTGACTCTATACTGAACCTTAGAGTCAAAGCATTCTATAGTAGACATACTCTTATCTGACAATGTAAATGTTACTTTCTTTGCATTATTATTCTTGCTTAATATTTCGATGCAGCAATCATCTGATTTCTTTTCTGAATGTATTCATTGTTGTTCATTCTTTACAAGGTTTTCATTTCTAGTCCTTATCTTAAACATTGTTATTGTTATTAAATTTTAAGCCTTTTTAATTCTTTTTTTTTTTTTTTTTTTTTTTTTTAAGCCTTTTTAATTCTTAAAGGCAAAAGTGGAAACCTAATAAACACATGTATATGTAAAAAAAAAAAAAGATAAAAAAAGAAGTATTCTTTCTGCTTCTATCTTCTGAAGGAGATTGTAGATTTGTGTTTCTATGGCATAGGATGAATTCTCCATTCATTTACATTTTTTTTTACTGCAGCCCATTTGCCCAGTGATCCGTTTATTTACTTTTATTTTTTTTTTTTTATTTATTTTTTATTTTTTTTATTTTTTTATTTTTTTATTTTTTTATTGTGGAGAAGGGGCAGGGAAAGAAGGCGGGGGAAGAGGTGAGTGACAGGGCGTTTATTTACTTTTAATCTATAATTATCTTTGTATTTAAAATAGGTTTCTTATAGAAACATATAGTTGGATCTTGTTTTTTGATCCATTCTGACAATCTCTGTCTTTTTGTAGGCACATTAGACCATTGACATTTAAAGTGATTCCTGATATTTCTTCCTGTTTTCTATTTGTAGCTCTTGTTCTTGGTTCTTCTTCTTCTTCTTATTTTTCTGAGACAGAGTCTCACTCTGTCACCCTGGCTAGAATGCAGTGGCATCATCACAGTTCACTGCAACCTCAAATTCCTGGGCTCAAACAATCTTCCTCCCTCAGCTTCCCAAGTAGCGGGGACTATAGGCATGTGCCACCACACCTGGCTAGTGTTTTCAATTTTTTGTAGAGATGGGGTCTTACTCTTGCTCAGGCTGGTCTTAACTTTTGGAGTTTTAACTGAGCTTTAATATGATTATATCTTATATCAATTCTTAGCGTATTAATTATATACTTAAGTGCCTCATAAAGGCAAGTTAGTCAATGATGAACCACACATTCAATGGTGGTCCCATACAATTAGGCACTATATCATCCCTGTACCTTTTCTATTTTGATATGTTTAGATACACAAATACTTACCATTATGTTCCATTATATTCAGTTTAGTAACCCACTATACAGGTTTAGCCTGGGGGCAATACATGCAGGTGGTACATGGAGTAACCCACTACACACCATAGGTACACATCTGTGTACCATCTTGGTTTGTCTGAGTACACTCTATAATGTTCACACAACGGTGAAATTGCCCAGTGATGCATTTCTCAGAACATACCCCATTGTACTTTACTTCAAAAAATGTACTTCATTTTTTACTTTTTTGGTGTTGCCATAGAGTTTGCAATATATATTTAAAACTGACCCAAGAAACTAAATAATACTATATTGCTTCACAAGTAGTGTGAGTACCTTATAATAATAAACTAATCCTAACTCCTTCCTCCATTCTCTTATAGTATTACTGTCATTCACTTCACTACACACAAGCTTATGCAAAGATATATGAACATAAGATATATACATAATCAAACATATTGTTACTATTATTGGTATTTGAACAAGCTATTATGTATTAGGTCAATGGAGAATAAGAAAAATAAAAGTTCTTATTTTGCATTTATTTATCCCTTCTTCAGGGCTCTTTCTTTCTTTATGGAGATCTGAGTTTCTGACCTATGTTATTTTTCTTCTCTCTAAAAAACTTCTTTTAACATTTATGCTAAGCCAGGTCCACTGGCAACCAATTCCCTCAGTTTTCATTTGCCTGAGACAGTCTTTATTTCTACCTCACATTTAAATGATAATTTCTTCAAATTATCAGAATTCTGGACGGGTGGGTTTTTATTCTCTTGGCACTTTAAATATTTCACTTCACTCTCTTGCTCGCATGGTTTCTGAGCACTTGGATATAATTCCTACCTTAGCTCCTCAACAGGGGAGGTATGCTTTTTTCTCTGATTTCTTTTAGGATTTTTTAAAAAAATCTTTGGTTTTCAGTAGTTTACAAAAGATATGTCTAGATGGAGTTTTTGTTTTTTGACATTTCTCCTGCTTGGTGTTATTTGAGTTTGTGCATCTGTGGCTTGGTGTTTGACGTTGACGTGGGGGAACTTCTCAATCATTGTTATTTCAAATATTTCTTCTGTTCTTTTCTCTCTTACTTCTCCTTCTAGTATGCCTGTTATGTGTATGTTATACCCTTTGTATTTGTCTTACAGTTCTTAGATACTCTGTTCTTTTCTTCAATCTTTGTTCTCTTTGATTTTTGGAGATTCTACTGAGACATATCTTCAGGCTCAGAGATTCTCTGCTCGCTGTGTCCAGTCTGCTCATTGGCCCATGAGAGGCACTCCTCATTTCTGTTGCAGTGGTTTTGATCTCTAGCGTTCTTTTCAGCTCTTCCTTAGGATTTTCATCACTCTGCTTAGATTGCCATCTGTTCCTGCATGCTGTAAACTTTATCCTTTAGCTCTCCTACCATCTTCATTATGATTGTTTTAAATCCCCTATCTGATAATTCCAACACCTCTGCCACGTCTGGTTCTGAGCCTTGCTCTGTCTCTTCAAACTGTGTTTTTTGCTTTGTGGTATGCCTTGTAATTTTTTCCCTGGTAGCTAGACATGATGTACTGAGTAGAGGGTACTATTGTGATGAGAACTTTAGTAGTGTGGTGGTGAGGTATGGGGAGAAGAGAAGCATTCTGTAGTCCTGCGAGTAGGTCCTAATCTTTTAGTGCTCCTGGACTGTGAATTTCTCCTGTGCTTCTTGGTCCCCTTCACCCTCTGCCCGACTCCTTCAATGTGGCAAGATGGCCAGAGTGGCCTGGTACTGACTATTGAGCTAGGCTCTGATGAAACCCCAACAGTTTAGGCATGGGTTAACTAGTTTCCCTTGAGGGCAAACCTTGTTAAGAAGAGCAGAGTGCTCTAGCTTGTTTCAAATGGGTTCTGTTTCTTCTGCTGGAGCACATGGATATTTCTCTGATACTGTGAGAACCTGACGCTCTCCTGGAGATAAAAGTCACAAAAGCACAGGGCCCCCATGTCGAGGTACCCACTGAACTTCCAGCAATTTGTCAATTACAGCTCCCGGTTCCCTTCCCCAGCCCTGGTTCCTGCAGAGGTTTGTCCTGAGCATTTCTGCTCCTGTGTGCTGTGATTCTGAGTCTGCCTGCCTGTCTCTCTAATTTGGGGGCAATGATTTGCCCTGTGACACCACTTCTTTTATAGATCTAAGAAGAGCTGTGATTTTTGACTTTGGTCAGTGCTTTATTTGTCCTTAGGATGGACTAGCAACTTCTAAGCTTCTTACTTGTGGAATCAGAAACTGGAACAATAGTACAGTTTTAAAATGTCAAGTTTCTTCAGATTTGACATTCAGTCCTCTCCCCTAATTTCTCCCCTCTCCTGTGGCTTCTCTCAACAAAAAATCTTCCCATATAGGTTTCCAAGTTTTTGGTAAGATTCTTTGTGCTCTTTCCAGTACTTTCTGGCCCAGGGCCTCTGACCTGAGCAGGACCTGGGCCTTCAACTTTGATTGGAGTTCTGGCAGCAAACACTTAGATGTGGGAGAACCCGGAAGGAAACAAACAGCTAGTTTTTCAAGCTCCCATCTGCGGAGTGCTATAAAGACCTCAGAATGAAATGGGCCTTTCCCCAGCGCACACCATAGCAACTGGGCCCAGGAGGTGCACAGTAATTTTTGAGTAAATAAATGACATTCCTTACAGAAGTGTTTTGCTAAAGTTGAAGCCTTTAGTAAAATGTAAAGATAAGTTTCAGAGCAACTACATCCTGGGCTCAGTATTGTCAAATAAGCAAAGTGGCTGAAGCCTAACTGGGGAGAGAATCCTAAAAAGTTATTCAGCAAAAAAGTTATTCTCTTTGGTATAGAAACTTCTGCTATTTCCTTAGAACAGATTGTGGCACCAGGGAGAATTCAACTCCGTGTTTCCACCTTTCTTATTTATGTCCTTGCTCTTTGTGGTTTGTCAAAGCTTTCAGAGAAGATTTACAAAATATAAAGAAAGTAACAGCTTACCCGGTGGAAAAGGGCATAAGCGACAACCACAACTGTGAGGCCTGACAAGGCCAGGGGAAGATACCTGGTAAGGGGATTGTAGCCCTCTTGGCATCTAAGGCACCTGCAGGACTGTGGGTCCTTCTGTTGCCTTGTACGTAATGTCTGACACAGGACTAGCTAAGAAAGAACTATGTGACCTCTATGGAGTCATGAGTCTCCATGACAAACACAGCAGTGACACAGATGAGCAGGAGAGGTGATTGTTTGGGGGAATCTTCACCAAGGAGATGTCTCTCCGTCCTCATGGGTCCCTTCCATTTCTCCACCAGGTCCTTCTTCTTCCCAAGGTTTAGACAACAGCAGGTCACCTGGTTTGAAGGAGTAGAGGGGGGCTTCCAACCGGGGCAGGGTCCTGAAACAGGTGAACTCAGGTATGGTTGAATTTGATTTGTCTCCTTAACAAATTGCTTTACTCTGTTTTTAGTATTGCCATACTTACCTGGGTTCTAGGAAGAGGCTCTCAGAGACGATTTCACAGGGGATTAACTTAACCTTCTTCTGGCTCTACCCTTATCAGGAGGAGGGAAAGCAGCAGTAGCCGATCCCACTGTACATGGCATAAGTTTTCTAATAGTTTTCTTTATAGTATGATTAATTTTCTCCATTTTTCCGGGATGCACACAATTTTCTCCGGGATTATGTCTCGGGGATGCACACAATTTTCATTCTAGATGTAGGGCTGGTACTCCGGGGGTGCTGAGGGGGTCTGCAGTCTGGAGTGTAGCCAGCTCCACAGTCCACAGGACCTGCAGGACCAGGTGAGGCACTTCTCCTGCTCCAGGGTGCTGCTCTGGTTGTGCAGGAGAGGGCCTTGCCGTCCCCTTCCCCACTGGTGCCCCGATATAGATGCTATGGTAGGGCTTTACTTAACTGCTGAGTTACCTCTGGTATAAAGGAAGGTCCCTTATGATTCTATATGGAGGAAAAGAGTCCATACATTGGTCAAAGGCAGAAAGGACACTGTGTCTCCACTTTTGCTCTCCCAGTTGGCACTCAAGAGATGGGAGCATGGGTCATTGGTGGGTCTGACCAGTAACCCTAACCCCACTGCCACCATGACCTTGACCAGGTGGCCCAGCTTGGTGATGGGCCTCCACTCCTTGTTCCTGATTTTGCCTCCACAAATGCCACAAGCTCAGCCCTGGCTGCAACTATGGCCATGACCCCAGCCCCTGAATGCCCTGCTGAAGCCTTGGTGCAAGCCAGAGCTGCTTCCCAACTCAACTATAAAATGCAGGACCAAGATAGGTCATTGTAAAGGCAACTAGACATTTTAATATTCTGTGATCTTTAATCCTATGAAAAATTTTCCACCGAATACATTTTTATCCAATCACTCAATAATTTTTTTCAGTACCAACTATATAGCCCCCTTTTTTCCTTTTTTCCAGTATCAGTTTCATTAGCCACTTGAACAGAGCCTCATGAGGGGCTGATATGGTGTTGGCTTTCATGGTTCTCATGGGTCATATCTGGAGATCTGCAGCCTAGGAATCTAGAGCAGGTCCCTGGCATCAGGCCCTCAGAGCTACAAGCATACTGTGTTACCTTCTGCAACTTACTTAAACTCTCTGTGCTTCAATTGCCTCAGAAATAAAATAGGGATAATAATAGCATTTACCTCAAAAGGTTTTTGAAAAGATTAATTGGAAAAATACATTAATATGAGGCATTCGTAAGGTACCTTGTACAAATTATGTTCTCTAACATTATCATTTATTGTTAAGTATAAAGCTCAATATCATTCAGTTGGGTGATTGTACGGCATGAATTAAAAAGCAGGCTTCTCTTTTTTGTTTTGTTCAAAACAGAGTCTTATTCTATCACCCTGGGTAGAATGCTGTGGCATCATAGCTCATAGCAACGTCAAATTCCTGGGCTCAAGGATTCTTCCTACCTCAGCCTTCTAGCAGCCTTCTGGGAGATTCCACCACAATGCCTGGCTAGTTTTTCTATTTTTAGTAGAGACAGGGTCTCACTCTTGCTCAGGCTAGTCTTGAACTCCTGAGCTCAGATGATCCACTTGCCTTGGCCTCCCTGAGTGGGAGGATTACCAGTGTGAGCTACGGTATCTGGCTAGGCTACTCTTTTATTAAGACACACACACACACACACACACACACACACACACACACACACACACAGACGTTTCCTGACCTTAATGAAGTGAACATATGTTTGGAGAAGCTGGTGGAACTCGAGCTGGGTTATTGGTAAGGAGTAATGTTCCCACCTTTTAAACCACCCTTGGTATCTTTCCTTTGATACAGATTTCTTTTTCTCAGAGGGATTTAAAAAAATCTTTTGGAGAGCTCATAATAATACCATGTTTCCTAACATAAATCTAATATAATGTGAAAAAAATTATTAACTGTTAGCTAAATTTCTTTTATCTGCATTAGGAAATATATTTGAAACACTGATCTTCTGACCACCTTCGATCCATCATCAGATAAGTCTCCAACGGTGGATTTCCTACCAGTCAGTGGCGTGATATGTTACATACTTCAACAGAGTAAGGTTGGGCCCACACGTAGCTGTAATGGAAAGTGAGGAAAGAGGATTTATATACTTAATTAAAAGTAGAAAACTCTCAAATCCAGACCATAAATTGGCTTTTAGAGTTCTGGCTGCTGAGAGAGTTGCAAATCAAAGCAATTTGAGGTGAAAGTTCATTTCTCTTGAATCAGATGAGCCCAATGTTTTAAAAATAGAAAGCTTTCACTTGATATTAATTTCACTTAGAATAAGAATATGAATGTAATCTAAATTATATGACTGTATAAAAATCTGATTTATGAAAGTCTGTCAAAGAAATGTAGGCTCTACGAATTGGTGGCAGATGATAGCTTCAGATGGAGGATCACAGGATTGTTCAGCTAATAAAACCTAGATACATAAGATGTATAACTTAAAATTTGTTTGTATTTGGATAAAATTGTGTAAAAAAAGGAATCGGGAAAAACACAAAATCATGAACAAAGGGAGGAAGGCTGAATTCTCTGGTGTTATCCATATACAAGGCCATAATAAATTTGTTTTTCCTATTATTTTGCTGTTATGAAAATATTTTTCTGAATCTATAGTTGGGGAGCACATTCTGTTGGGGAGGACTCCATTTTATTATCATCCTGGGCCTTTTGAAAGACATAAAACTGCTTTTTAATCACATCAGCAACATAAACCAGAATGACATATTTTTTTCTTCACAAGTGCCTAAAAGCTGTGAGTACCTTAATGTCCTGTGAGCCCTTTGAGGACAGGGATCATGCCGTTCAGCTGTGCCCCCAGCTCTGGCTGAGGGCACCGTGCAGAGAAGGGCTCAGTGAACATGAGCTCAGCCGCATTATAGGAGCCAACACATTCAGCCCTTGGTCAGCCCTGAGCCTGAGGAAAGCAATTAACAATTTTCTTATGGTCTGTGAAGTATCAGAAATGGTGCGGGGGACAGGGTGGGGTTTGCAGGATTTGGATCTTTGGTACCACGGGGCCTCATGTTTTGTGACCTGAAGAGAGATAGAGATTCAGTGGCAAAGAAACGGAACAGGCAAAAAATGTAGAACACGGGAAAGATTTCTAGGGAGCCTCTAAATTTCTTTGTTGCAAAACAGAAATGTGATCCTTATCGTACATCTTAAGGTCTTCAGCTGGTCTCCTTCAAGGCTGAGCGATTCCCTGCCAGAGGGAAGAGGAATGATGAGAGGAAGCTAATGGCTTCCCTTTATTCAGCTGTGAACTTAGTGCTGCATGAGTTTCTATAAATATTTGGCACGTGAATAGTAAGCAGGGAATAATGATCAGGTCCAAATTACTCATTTGTTACCCTCTAAGTGGAAAATTTAGAGTCAGCTGATGCAGTCAGCTTGAATCAAGTCTGTGATACAATCAGGGGGCAGACAAATTGTCAGTGGCTGCAACAAAAAGTTCCAGGCAGCCTGTTTGGGATGAGAAGAACCCTCCTGAAAGAGCCCTCTTGTCCTTTGACCCTGCCCCCAACCCCTCCATGGTTAATCCCCCATCCAGCTCCTAGCCCTGCCACTAACAGCCCTTAGAGCACCCCAGCTTCTCCCCTGGGACTTCACAGCTACTTCTAGATTGCAACTGCACCTAGGACCCACTTGCTGGGACATGGCAGAACCTTTTCCAGGGTGCCCTCGACAACTCCACTTTCTTCTCCTTCTATACTTGGATCAATCCTATTAATAAACTAGTTCTACACCCTGGACAGTCTTGGATTTGAATCTGTAAGACAAGTTAGAGAAGGTAGCCAATCTCTTTGAGACTTGGTGGCCTCGTCTCTAAAATGTTAAGGTGATCAATTATCCTGGCTTTGCCTGGGACACAAAACTTTCAGTGCTAAAACCAGCCAACCAGGATGAGTTGGTCACCCTAATCAAACAGGAAGACTAATACCTCATTTCTTACGGGGCTGAACTGAAGATAAATGTTGTCTGTAGAGTATCTGACAAGGAGGAAGGGCTCAATAAACACTAGCTCCCACCCCCGACTCAATTCAAAGTATTGAAACAACTCCACGTGCCCCTCTAGGTGTGGGGGCTGTGGGCAAGTGAAGGCTAAGGCAATTCCTACCTTCAAGGTGCTCCCAGTCCATTGGGGGATGTCACAGTCATACACTTGAAACTGCCGTTTTATTTGTGTATACTTTTATGCTTCATTTCTTTCCAAAAAAGGGTTGGAGGAAGCTCAGAATAAAGGTACAGATACATGAAAATAAGAGTTGAAGGGCAAGAGCCACGTAATTAAGGGAGACAGTGGCGGATAATTATACTCGAAACCCAAGGCTAAGGAAAGTTACTCCAGTTGAACACAAAACAATCAGAGAACAAAACAAGAATAACACAGGGCTGACTAAAAGGAAACAGTAAATTATACCGTGTCAGTTCTACAAGTTCAAGGTAAGTTTCTAAAAGTTCAAGGTAAAGTTTGGTGACAATTTTTCTTAAACCAGCTATGTGACCGTGGGTAGGTTACTCACTCCAGGCCTCAGTTTCTTAATTTAGAAAATAAGGAGAACACTTAAGGCAAGAACTCACCCATGAATGGATGTATCTTTCCATACCCTCCTCTTCCCCTGTCCCTTAGTTTTTTTGTTTGCTTGTTTGAGACAGAATCTCACTCTGTCACCCTGGGCAGAGTGCCACAACATCATGGTAGCTCAAAGCAACCTCAAACTCTTGGGCTCAAGAGATTCTCTAGCCTCAGCCTCCAAAGTAGCTGGGACTATAGGTGGATGCCATGACACCCAGCTAGTTTTTCTATTTTTGGTAGTGAAAAGTGGTTACCACATATATTTTGAAAACCGTAACCCCTACGTAAATTAACCCAAACCCATGGCTTCAGCTGATGGCACCTTAGATAACTTCCTAGATGACTATTAATCCGATTATATTGGCTGCATAACAAATTATCCCAAAACCTAAGGGCTTAAAACAGCAACAATATCTATGTTGTTTGTGCATTTACAAATTAGGCACAGCTCAGTGGGGACTTGTGTCTGCTCCACTGGGCACCCACTAGGTGGCTGAAAGGCTAGGTCTGGACTGTCTGAGGATCACTCACCCTCATGTTCTGCACCTGGGCTGGAAGACCGGCCAGGCTGCACACGCGGGGCACCTGTGGACCTCTCTCTGTCTGTACACCACCTCTCCAGCATGTAGCTTCTGGGTGGCCAAGCTTCTGACATGGGCTCCAAAGGGGAGAGAGAGAGAGAAAGACTAAGAGAGAGAGAGACAAGCTCTACCATCTTCTATGACCTAGCCTTGGAATTCCTGTAGGGTAATTTCCACTACACTCTACTGTTTGTAATAGTAACCACTCACCTCATAACCTCCTAGTTTCAAGGGTAGGGAATGTAGACTCCACCTCTTGATCGAAAGATTTCAACATTGCATTGTAAGGACAGCACGTGGAAGGGGTATATACTATTTTGGATATCTTTGAAAAACATCTTTCATAACTGCTTCCGACTCTCTTTTCTTTCCTAAAACTTCAATGATTCCAACTCCATTCTTACTCTCAGCTCATGACCTTGCTTCTAATCTCAGGGAAATCACACTCATCAGAAGAGAACTTCCACAAGCTCTTACCGCCACACTCCCCAGTTGTCCCCTGACTGTGCCGTTTGTTTTTTCCTCCCTCCTGAAGCCTGAACTGGCCTCTCCATGCTCTCGGCCAAGGCCACCTCCTGCATTTATTTGCACACTGAATTCCACTCTTGACTTTCTGGATCATTCTTGTCTGCATACAAAAGTACTGCTGTTTCTTCTGATCTTATTTTCCCCTCCAGTCACTGCCTTTCCCCTCTTCTTCCCTTTTCAGCATAGCCCCCTTGGTTTTTTGCTATCTCCAGTTCTCTCTCATTTTCCTTTGAACCTCCTCCACTCAGGTCACTCCCTCATCCCACTGAAACCGTTGTCTTGCAGGCCATCAGTGACTTTTGTGCTGTATTTAATGATGCTTCTCTGCAGGGGGTCTAGACCCAGCATCTGCATTTGCTCTCTCATGTTTGAGAGCCTTTCATCATTGGGCCCCAGGCAACAAATTCTCTTGGCTTTTCCTTCAACTTTGCTGCACCCCCTGCCCCCTCTTTCAGTCATTTGGCTCTTTCCTCCTGGCCTTCCTGACTTCCAAATGCTGGAATTCCCCAGGGTTCAGTCCTTGCAGGCTGTGGTGGTTTAATTAAGCTATGGGGGCTGTGGGCAAGTGAAGGCTATGCCACTTAATTAAGCTGGGAACTTAGTTTCCCCTTTCCTGTGTGATTCCAGCTTAGGCCCTTGTATAATATTTGGCATCAGGGTCAGAGGCAGAGGGTCAGGAGAGGCGTGTAGGCGCCCAGCAGTCTCCACCACTCTCTTGCTCTCTTCCTGTCCATGGCTAGCTCTTCTCTCTACCTGCTCAGCCCTACTGCGTGGTAGCCCTGGACCCACACAGGCACTTGATTATGGACCCCCAGAAACACCAGCTGCACCGAGGCTAGAGCTCCCCAGAGACCTATCTATGAGTCCCTCTACACAGGGGTCAGACACAGCTGGCTCCTCAGATCGACTGACTCTTCCTGATCATCCTCTCAACACCACTCCCAGAACTTTACACCCCTTGTTCCTTCTATAATTCTGACAGCTCTTGATATAAACCCCATACCCCATCATACACGTACTGACTCTGTTTCCCTGCTTGAACCCTGTCCAATACTATTAGTGGTACCAAAAGTGGTTCCAGGGTAACAAAACCTTAAGCTGGAATCTGGAATTGGTTTATTGATCTGACTAGATTTAAGGGTATTAAAGACCCTATTGTCAATGGTAAGTTGGACACTTGAGGCCAATGGCACTGAAAAGACCACCTGTAGTCAGACAATCAAGCTCTGCAAGGCACCAAGTAGTACGTGTCTACCAATAAATAAGATTTTAATACAAATAAAACTTATGAAGAACTTGGTGGCTTCTAAATATACTGGAGAGCTTGGGTAGAGAAAATGATGAGCTCAGTGCTGACATTTCCAGATCAAGACCCAGGTGGTGAGTCAGAAAGTGTCTATAACTGCCCTGGAAGAAACTCTTACCTTCCATAGGTACAGGGCCAAGATTTCTGAAATCCCAATTTAATTTTGAAGTCTCATTTTGAGGATGACTGAATTACAGTACAGAAAGAACTTACATCTGTGAATATATTTTAAAAAAATCATTAAATTGTACAATTTAAATGGGTGAATTTTTTGATTTATATCTTTAAAACGTTGTTACCAAAAAAAGAATTGACGACCTTGAAGGGTTGTAGTGAAAGTCAGGGCATTTACTAGAGAAGAGTGATTCTGAAAACTGAGATGGGGACATATGGGCAGGTTCTGATGAAATTGAGGACCTCAAAACCTTAATTCTGTTTTTTGTTGGTTTCTTTGTTTTTGAGACAGAGTTTTACTTTGCCGCTCTCAGCTGAGTGCCATGGTGTCACAGCTCACAGCAACCTCAAACTCTTGGGCTCAAGTGATCCTCTTGCCTCAGTCTCCTAAGTAGCTGGGACTACAACTGCCCACCACAATGCCCAGCTAGTTTTTCTATTTTTAGTAGACATGGGATCTTGCTCTTGCTCAGGCTGGTCTGGAACTCCTGAGTTCAAGCCGTCCACCCACCTCGGCCGCCCAGAGTGCTGGGATAACAGGTGCGAACCACTGCACTGGCCCCGTCTCCCTGTGTTAATCACTGACAGCTCCATGGCTGCATTCTCGCTGCCTTCTCCTCTTATACCCACATCTCAAACATGATCCAACCCTGCTGTGTCTCACAGTCCCCACTGCCGCCATCGTGGGCTCCATCACCCCTCACCTGCGTTATTGGTGTGGCCTCTGAGCTGGACTCTCCCTCCCGGCTTTGCCCCCTTCCGCCTATTTCTGACACAGTGTCCAGAGTGAGCCTGTGAAAACGTGAGTCATGTCACTTTCCTACTTTGCTCACCAGCTTGCAGCAGCTTCTCATTCCCCTTAGAGGGAAAGCGGGAGCCTTATAGTGCTTTGCACCATCCCAGATGACTGGCCCCCTTTTTATCTCCCCCCAACCTCTGCCCTCATCTCTTTCTACTTTTCCCCTCATCCCTCCATCCAACCACACTGGCTGTTTCAGAGGTTCACTTCGCCTGAAGGCCTTTGCTCAGAATGCCTGTGCCCCGAGCAGCCACACGCCCCACTTCCCAGTTACTTTCTCAGAGAAGCCTTCCCTGGGCACCCTCATCAAGGTTTCAAACTCTCTGCACTTTTGACGTCCCTGTTGTCTTTCCATACTTCGTGTCTCTTTCCAGTACTTACAATTTAAAACTACACCTGGTGCATAGCAGGCTTTCGGTAAGAAACAGTTGGACGAAAGAATGAAAGTACTCAATGAAGTTAGCTCTTCCTTAGTTGATTTTTTCAACCATGAAGCTGGGAGATAATCCAGACTTTCCCTTCCTTTCCTCTCTCCCACTCCCATATCTAACTAGTCACCAAATCTATAGCATCTGCCTTCTCTTAACCCCTCATCATCTCTTACCTGGATTACTGGAACAGATTCCACACTGAGCCCTGTCCTTTTCTCCCGCCTCCTGTTTTTCTTTTTTTTTTTTTTAACGTTACTGCCAGCGTTGACAAATCTGATCATGTCAATCCCTTGCTTAAAATTCTTCGGTGGCTGCCCAGACCTGTCAGGATAGAGTGCACAGTCTTTCTCTCAGTACATAGTCCTTTCCTATGCACTCCTCTGACCCCTGTTCTGGCTTCTTGCCCCGGAGAGTCTTTCTCACCCTCTTTGCTTAACCAAATAGAGCCCACTGAGATTTCCCAAAGAGTACAGCCAAACTATACCTTCCTGCTTTTCACATGCAGTTCCTGCTGGTGGCAGTGACCTTCTGCTTCCTCTCCTTTAAAAAAAAAAAAAATATTGCTAATCATACACATCTTTCACATCTCTTCTCAAGCATGACAGACTCCAGAATTCTCCTCTGACCACTCAGTCTGACTTAGATAGCACTTTTCCGTCCCCACCCTAGCACTCACAATCCTGCAGAGGCATTGATGGTCTCAGGTCTGCTTCCCTGACTGTGCCATACAAACCTGGAGGGCAGTTGGGTGTCACCCTATACTTTATATCTTTGTGCCTAGCACAGAAATGAGGGGGTTAGAAATGTTTGCTGAATGAATGATGTCATATGGTTAAGACTTCCAGCTGCTGGGGTAGAAGAAGGGACTTCTGGATTGAACTTCTCTTGGGGCTCATGAGTAACCACTCCAGACAGTGCAGACAAAGGGCCAGGCTCTATAAAACAGCAGTGATAAGATAAGCACGCTGCACTCTGGAGTCTTGATTTGAAAAATGTTTCTGATATTGTCTTTGTGCCCTTTTTGTTATCCCTCAGCATTTAACAAAGTCTAATGGAAAATCCCAACCTGCCTTGGCTATTCTAAAGTAATCCAGGAGAAAGAGTTTGTGCCCATGATTGAGCCACAGTATTAACGGGGTAGCCACGTTCCTCTTGGTGATGGCAGTGAGAGTCTCTTCCAAACAGAGAAGAATGTCATGTTCCCTGTCACTTTGGAGGGCTTAACACTTCCCTGTCTGCCTTCCCCAAAGAGAAGGTAAAGCTCACAACGTGCAGACCTCCTCTCCTACTGGTTCTCTCTTCTGAGCTAAAGCCTCAAAGCTCTCTTCTCTTCTCTTCCCCTCCCCTTCCCTCCCCTCCCCTCCCCTCCCCTCCCCTCCCTCCCCTCCTCTCCTTTCCTCTCCTCTCCGTTCCTCTTTGCCTCAAGCTGTTGCCCTTGGTAGAGTACTGTGGCATCACAGCTCACAGCAACCTCCAACTCCTGGGCTCAAGCAATTCTCTGCCTCCGCTTCCCAAGTAGCTGGGACCACAGGCACTGGCCACAACGCCCGGCTATTTTTTGGTTGCAGCCATCATTGTTTGGTGGGCCTGGCCTGGATTCAAACCCCCCAGTTCAGGTGTATGTGGCTAGCGCCTTAGCCGCTTGAGCCATAGGCGCCTAGCCAAAGCTGTTTTCTTTTATTAGAGAGGCTTTACTCCCTCACAGATGGTTAATAAATCTTGGAATGAGGACGTTTTATGATTGGTTGTCCAGATATGAAGAGGCATTTGGATCGGTGGGTGCAGAGGTAGGTAGGGTGGGTGGGGAGAGGAGGGTAGAGAGGGTGAGGTGATGGAAAGGCCCAGAAAACTCCTGCTCCGAGCTGAGCACAAAGGCACGATGGATGGTGAGCGCATAAACACGTCACTCAACTGGGAGAATGTCATTCTTTTGACATGAGCTGTAGTAGGAAAGGGGCAAATATTTAAGCAACAGTTGGAGGGTTTGCAATTACATCTCCCAGGGATGAATTTAAGATGGCAAAAGGGCGACAGAGGACTATTTGGCTTAGAGTGTTAAAGCTATGGTAATGGAAAGCACTCTGTCCAAGGAGAGGTCTTGGAGGGCATGGTCAAGAAAAATAAAACGAGGCAAGTGAAATGGATAAATAATGGAAAGAGGCAATAACAGCCACCTTATAATCACTGAGAAAACACCAGTGTTCATAAATCTTGAAATGACGTGCAGGAGCCTGTTGACAGGAGAGGACTCTCAGCATGGCCAGCGATGAGGAAGGGCAAAGCGACGTTGTTGGGGGACAGGAGCAAGTGACCAAAACCGACACTTGATTGGAAGACTAGCAGATACTGAGCTGCCGTTTATTTTATGTGGGAATAGAGCACGTCTATATGGTTTCCTTCCTTTAAAAATGTCAGTCATTCTTATAAATATTCATCTTCACATAGCTGGGAGAGAGTGATTTTAGACTCATAAAATTTTAGTGCTGGCGTGTAGAGGTTAGCTCTCCTAAGGGCCATCACTTACAGATGAGGGCAGGGAGGTCCGGCGGGGAGTGATGTGTGCAGGGTCCCACTCTCAGTCTCTGGTCTGCTCTGCCAGGGTGCTTTCTGTGACATCGGGAGTTTTCAGCGTTTTAGGGTAAGAAGACCCCCCCCCCCCCGTTTTAATGTCAAATGCCGCACACCTGGACGTGCTTACAAAGTATCCTGCATCGTATTTCTCACAATAGCGAGGTCCATGCACCTTTAAAACTACAGAGAGTATCTACGAGTGGTAAGTGGTGGTCTCAGTCTCTAGGCAGCCTGGCACTGAACAGACCACGACCCTGTTCCTGGGCTGGGAACAGGACCCCACACGGGGCTGAGAGGAGCTAGCTCTTTTCAAACCAAGAATGGAAATTAACAATTCTATTCTCTTAAGAACAAAAAAGGTACTGAGTGAAATCAAGTACCTTAGCTTGGAAAAACAATTCATAGGACTTTGAATAATTTCAGACCACAGGAGAAGAGGGTCCTGTTCTCTAAGGTCGGCCCAGGGTGGCTTTGGTCAAGCCCCAGCAGACAGTGGTGTCAGAATAAAGCAGAGCCAAGGGGCAAGGGCTGCTTGTCTCAAAGTGGGAGAGATTCCAAATGTCACAGTTTAGTCCTGGGAACGAGAGAAGGGTTGGAGGAGGGACAGCAGTGAGGGCTGCAGTGGCCTCTGTCCAGGAGACCCCCGAGTCTGGGAGTCTGCAGTTCACACAGGTGGAGAGACTTAGAGTAAACTGTCCTGACTGAGCGCCCACTGCGCGCCGGGCATCCCGGTAGGCAGGTCACGTGCCCCATTTCGCTTTATCTCTTTAGATGGTTTTACTTTTCTTTGAAATAGAGGCTGTTCTTATCTCCATTTACAGTTGAGGAAAGTAAGACTTAGGGGTTTTGTAACTTGTCTAAGATCTCAGAGTCCAAAGTGCCTGTTTCTGGTCACAACCATGGCAAGCAAGAGGGCAGCGAGCATGTGCTGCTCAGTTGAGATAATCTATGCCAAGTGCTTACTGCTATGTCTGGGCACAGGCAAAAGGCTTATTATAAGGTGGCGATGATGACTCCCAGTATTTTCTTTTTTTTTTTTAATACAAGCTTTCACCTTTATCACAAATGAAGCTGACCTTGAAGAATGTGATCTTTATCTGTAGGCAATTGGATATCCCAGCACCAACATTTAGAATTAGGCAGACCAGACCGGCCAGGGCTTCCACTGAAGGGGCAAGGTCAGCTCAGTAAACAGAATGGAAGGACATAGAAGATTGTGAATAGCTTGTTTCTAGTAAAAAGGAAAAAGAGGGAGTTGGGCTACCTAGGTCGGTTTTCTCTTCTCACTTTTACTGATCAGGTTCCCAGGGGGAATCACAGGTGAAGAGGCAGAAAGGCAAGAAGTGTTAGGCACACAGAACTTTCCCTACGTGAAGGACAGGCCAGAAGTGGTGTTCCTCCCCCAGCTGGGACGGGGAGTGCTGCAAGTGTCCACCGTCCCTGTCTGTGGGAGTCTG
This sequence comes from Loris lydekkerianus, assembly GCA_963574355.1. Taxonomy (NCBI): domain Eukaryota; kingdom Metazoa; phylum Chordata; class Mammalia; order Primates; family Lorisidae; genus Loris; species Loris lydekkerianus. The sequence goes on along the minus strand of CAUYPK010048852.1, from coordinate 1,878 downwards.
TCCTTCAGATGCGATTAAAAATGTCCCTTAAGACTTTCAACAGCATTACTTCTGAAGCACAAGTCATATAAAAATTTGAAAATACCTGGATACTTGAGAGTTGTGAGAACATTGGAGTGTGAAATCTCCCAGGAGGAGGTAAGGAAAAAAAAAAGAATTGCTCCCCTGGTTTTGGGCGGTGGGAGGGCTCCTCCACCTCAATGTGGTGACTGCAAGCCCAGAGTTGTGGCCAAGGTACCTGTCAGGGGTGACCGGGGTGTTTCCACCTGGCTGACAATAGTCAGCAGTCGAGGGCAAGCCTGGGGATAGGTGGAATTTGGGTGGCCCCTGCCTGGAGAAGAGTGTGACCTGGGAGCCAGCAGCTCCTTAGACTTCGTGGGTGGGGCTCTGAGACAAGATTATTTCATTGCTATTTATTCTAATTTGTTATAATTTATCTCCTTGTGTCTGAGATGTGAGGGAAACTTCTGCTAGCAAGTGACATCATAATGGAAAATAGAGATATGGCCAGAGTCCTGAAAAGTTGAGCTACAGTGGTAGAAAGAGTTTGAATAAGTGCTAAATTTAGTTAATCCACTTGCTAAATCAGGAGTGACCCTTTGAAGCGGTTGTTCAAAATCTCTATTTTAAAAAACATGACACACTTCAAAAGTCCTTCTGCCATGGTACGTAAGAAAGAGGCCATGGTTTAATAGCTTGACTTTTCAAATATTTTAAGTTTCATGTTAGAGAATTAAAATAGTGTATTTATAGCACAAATGACTTTTTTTTAAAACTTTAAGCAGAGCCTTAAAAGCCTCAGGCCCAATTGAGTTTATTCTTTCTCTAGAGAGAAAAGTTCTTTTGCAGAGAAAAGTCCAATTCATGAAAATGGCTGTTATAGTCCCTGTTAGGGGATAAGATTTTCTACTTAATTTGACTAAATGATTGAATAAGTTTTGTGGGATTTGGCAAATTTTCCTGTGAGAGTTTTCACTTTTTTTTTTTTTTGTTAACTGAAAACAAAGAGGCAGATGACAGTATCACCAAATAAAATGTGTGGTTGCTGTAATGGGTTAAGTTGAGGAGGCTCAGATAGTAGGTTCTCCTGAAAAGTGCTCAAAAATAAGACGGATCCATCCTGAAAAGCCCATCATTGAGATGGAAAGGCCCATCATTCCGAAGGCCACTTCCGTGCACTGTGTTCAAGGTTTATAGTGAGAGGGAGGAAATGTGTTAGTGCACTGGTATTTTTCAGTGATATCAACACCAATCGTCTGGGAAATGACAAGACTCCGTGTACCATATAAAGACTCTGGTCCTCTGATGACAAGACTCCCAAGCAGAAATGCATTATAATAGGGACAGATGGGTGCTAGTGACATAAACAGACAGGGACAGGTGCTCGGTGATGAAGAGAGCTCTTACAGAGCGTGACTGGGATGTCCGACTGGTGAGGGCAGAAAATGTTTCTAATCCATACACATGGCACCAAAGGAAAGCTGGTCTGGGAGTTTGCTGTGGGAAGGAATTTGTGTATTTCTCTCATACGCTCAGATTCTCAGACTTTGTCAGTCTGGGGCCTACTTTGAGGAATAATAGATTTTCCCATGTCCTCAGCCATGAGGGCTAGTGTAGATATTAGGGTGTTTCAAAAGTTTTGTCCGTTTTAATATGTGTTTTTGTAGCTCCATATCTCAATAAATATTTATTCTACTGTGTCGTGGTATATACTCATCGATGGAGAATTTTGTACTTTATACATTGATGCTGTTCATTTTTTTCTACTTTTAATTTTTTTTATTCTTTTCAGCCTATTACTATATGATGTCATTAAGCAATTTTCGGCCAATTTTTCTCTACGAATTCAAATTGAACCAAAGCGCTGCCGAAACAGCC
>CAUYPK010048850.1:0-33220 GCA_963574355.1 Loris lydekkerianus | reverse complement strand
ATGACCATCCCTTCACCTTGAGTCTATATTTGTCTTTTAATGTAAGATGCGATGCTTGGATGCAGCAGATATCTGGCTTGAGTTTTTGTATCCAGTCAGCCAACCTGTGCCTCTTTAGAGGACAATTTGAACCATTCACATTAATTGAGAATATTGATAAGCTTTTTGAGAGTCCGGTGGACATTTTTAATCCTTTTGTGACTGTGGAAGTTGGAATTTGATCAGAATTTTCTGGGTGGGTTTACTTTTGTGGTGGAGGATTAAGCTGGTCTTTATGGAGGATAGGTCTGAGAATATCCTGGAGAACTGGTTTAGTTATGGCAAATTTCTTCAACATGTGAATGTCATTGAAATATTTAATTTCTCTGTCATAAATGAAACTCAGTTTAGCTGGGTACAGGATCCTGGGTTGAAAGTTATTTTGTTTTAGGAGATTAAAAGTCAATGACCATTCTCTTCTAGCTTGAAAGTTTTCAGCAGAGAGATCTGCAGTTATTCTAATATTTTTGCCCTTGTAGGTAATGGTTTTCTTTTGTCTGGCTGCTTTCAGAATTTTCTCCTTCCTATTAACTTTAGTGAAATTGATTGTGATGTGTCTGGGGGATGTCTTATTTAGGTTGAGTCGTGCTGGAGTTCTGAAACTGTCTGCTGTCTGAATTTCAGAATCTCTTAGCATGTTTGGAAAGTTCTCCTTCATGATTTCATGTAGAAGAGACTCTGTGCCTTGTGAAATCACTTTGTTGCTTTTGGGGATCCCTATAAGATGAATATTGGTTTTGTTCGAATTGTCCCAGAGGTCTCTGAGAGAGTGATCTGTTTTTGCTCTCCATTTCTCTTCCTCTTTGAGAATTTGGAAGTGTTTGAAAGCTTTGTCTTCAATGTCAGAAATCCTTTGTTCTTCTTCCTCCATTCTGTTGCTGAGGGATTCTACTGTGTTTCTCAGATCTTTCAGGGCTGCAAGTTCTTGTCTCAATGTGTCAAAATCTTTGGTCATTTGGTCCTTGAATTCGTTGAATTCTTGAGATATCTTTTGGATTACTGCTTGGAATTCTAATTTGATCTTATTTGCTCTCCATATTCTGAATTCGATTTCTGACATCTCAGCTATTTGTGCATGGGATCTTGTGCTATGTCTGCCCCATTGATCCTTGGGGGAGTTGATCTACTTGATTATTCATATTGCCAGAGTTTTTCTGTTGATTTTGCCTCATGATTGTTTTTCACCATTGCCTCTGGCCATCCTCAGAGTTGGGGAGGTGTCTCTCCAAGATTAGACCCGAGCGGGATCACTCTATTGTTGCTGGATCTGTGTAGTTCCTCTGGGGTTGCCCCAGCCAGGGAGTTCTGGTTGTGGAAGCAGCTCCGGAGTGTGACACATGGATCCAGCAACAGGGTGGGGGATGGTGCACATGGTTCTGGGAGTGCCTGGCACCCAGTGACTTTGGCATTGAGAACCCAAGGCTCCAGCAGTCTCTGGCCAGGAGAAGGGCTCCACGCAGAGGCAGGGAGGGCTCCTGAGGGCACGTGGCTAACAGAGTCCCTTACCAGACAAGCGGACTGTTGTGGAGGAGGGAGGGTACAGGAGAGAGGACACGGGGTTGTGCAGCTCCCGCAGTTCCTGGTCAGGGCATGCAGAGGCCTGGCAGGCGTGTGTCGTGGGTCGAGGGTCATGGTGCAGCTCTTACTGAGGTCCAGGCGGGAGCTGATCATGGTCACAGCGCAGCTCTTACGGAGGTCGGGCAGGAGCCAATCATGGTGGCAGTGCACATCTTATGGAGGTCCAGGAGGCCTTCTGGATTCTTGAGTGTGACCTTATTTGCTCATTGCCAGGATGGTTGCCAGGTCTTCCTCAACCTTCTTGGGCACTGTCTTTTGTGTCAAAGGCCTTGACAGCATTCCCTTTTGTGCACCTTTATCAGCTTATTACAAAGGATACAGATGAAGAGACTCCCTGGGCAAGGTGTGGGAGAAGGAATAACACATCCTCCATGAACTGCCACATGTTCAGCTACACAGAAGGTCTTCTTATTTCTTTTTAGCATTTCTCAATCTATGACTCTTCATATTGTGATAATGATATAGCCACATATATTCTCTTGATGTTCACCAACCCCTTCTTTCAATGCTGTAACCTTGACTCCAGTAGAATGGTGCTTGTTGTTTAACCTTGTTTTACCCTTAAACTCTTTGTGGTTGGCTAATTGTGATCTCATATACAGTACTATTTCTTTTCTGATGGTTTCTTTTTCTTCTTTTTTTTGTAGTTTTTGACTGGGGCCAGGTTTGAACCTGCCACCTCTGGTATATGGGGCTGGCACCCTACTCACTGATCCACAGGCGCCACCCTTTTCTGACGGTTTCTGTGTTGGCATGGTTATCGCTTCTCAGCCTTTTGGCTAAGATCAAGTGTGTTGGCATGGTTATTTTCAGTTTCAAGTAAGACAGGACCACACTCATAGAGGCTGAAAGAATCCTCATTTCTTCTTCTTTTTTTTTTTTTGTAGAGACAGAGTCTTACTGTACCGCCCTTGGGTAGAGTGCCATGACATCACACGGCTCACAGCAACGTCTAACTCTTGGGCTTACGCGATTCTCTTGCCTCAGCCTACAGGCGCCTGCCATAACACCTGGCTATTTTTTTTGTTGCAGTTTGGCTGGGGCTGGGTTTGAACCCACCACCCTCGGCATATGGGACCGGAACCCTACTCACTGAGCCACAGGCGCCGCCCTCTCATTTCTTAATAGTTTTGAAATGTACCATTGCATCATGCACATTAGGTGAGGTCCCCCCAAATACCCTCCCTCCTCCCATATTCCCCTCCCCTCCCCTCTCTCTTCTCGTCCCTTCTACTTCTCAAAGTGGTTTTGATTTGCATTTCTCTGATGATTAAGGAAAACCTCAAATAGCAAATACATTACTCAGAAATAAGAACAAACCCAGAGGTATCATATTATCAGACTTCAGGCTATACTATAAATCTATAGTGATCAAAACACCATGGTATTGACCCAAAAACAGAGCGGTAGATTTATGGAACAGAATAGAGAACCAAGAGATGAACCTAGCTACTTATCATCATTTTATCTTCAACAAGCCTATCAAAAATGTTCAGTGAGGGGAAAGACTCCCTATTTAACAAATGGTGGTGAGTGAACTGGCTGGTGACCTGTAGAAGACTGAAAACTGGACCCAGACCTTTCACCATTAACAAAAATTGATTCTCACTGGATAAAAGATTTAAACTTAAGACATGAAACTATAAAAATACTAGAAGAGAGTACAGGGAAAACACTTGAAGAAATCGGCCTGGGAGAATATTTTATGAGCAGGACCCCCAGGCAATTGAAGCAACACCAAAAATACATTACTAGGATGTGATCAAACTAAAAAGCTTTTGCACAACCAAGAGCACAGTAAGTAAAGCAAACAGACAACCGTCAGAATGGGAGATTTTTGCAGTTTATGCTTCCGACAAAGGTCTGATAACTAGACTCTATAGAGAACCCAAATTAATCAATAAGAAAAGAATAAATAGGCTCGGGGCCTGCAGCTCAAGCAGCTAAGGCGCCAGCCACATACACCAGAACTGGTGCATTGGAATTCAGCCTGGCCCTGCCAAACAACAATGACAACTACAACCAAAAAATAGCCAGGTATCATGGCAGGCACCTGTAGTCCCAGCTGCTTGGGAGGCCAAGGCAAGAGAATTGCTCCAACTCCAGGAGTTGGAGGTTGCTGTGAGCTGTCATGCCACGGCACTCTACCCAGGGTGACAGCTTGAGGCTCTGTCTCAAAAAAAAAAAAAAGAATAAATAACCCCATTTCTATGTGGGCAAGAGACTTGAACAGAAACTTTCCTGATGAAGACAGGCACGTGGCCTACAAACACATGAAAAAATGAGTTCATTATTTTTTTCCTTCCCCGTCCTACTCCCACCCCCCCACTCCTCAAGTTCATTATTTTAACTATTATGATGTCCCTAAACTTCAGATAGACCTAAATTCTTGTGTAATTACAAAGAACATTTTTCAAGCCAACAATAAATAATTGTTGGATTAGCTCTAGGTTTACCCACGCTGCTGTAAACTCCGCAGGGAGGGAGAAGCCAAGTGTTTTCAGTGTTGTGAATCCTACCAGCCCTATTATAATACCCAAACATTCAACATTAACAGCAGCAACAAATGACAACATAGGGACCTTTGCTCGACAGCTTTTGTTTCGTGGTGACATGACAGCAGCTTCAAGCAGGGTGGAAGGCGGAGGTTGGGTTGCTGTCAGTTGCTCCGTTGCTGTCAGTCTCCCTTATCCAGCCCCCTTCTTGTGTTCAAAAAAGGATAGAAAATAATTACTTGGAAAAAAAAACAAAAAGAGGGGAGCATTTTTTTTTTTTTTTTTTTTTTGAGACAGTCTCACTAGTCACCCTGGGTAGTGCCAAGGCATCAAAGCTCACGTCAACCTCATCCTACACTTGGGCTCAACTGATCCTCTTACCTTAGCCTCCCAGGTAGCTGGAACAATAGGCGACTGCCACAACACCTGGCTAGTTTTCCTCTTGCAAAAGATGGGGTCTTATTTTCTTCAGGCTAGTCTTGAACTCCTAAGCTAAGGCGATCCAACCACCTTGGCTTCCCAGAGTAGAGAGGAACATTTTTGTTTTGTTTTGTTTGTTGTTGTTATTGTTGTTGTTATTGTTCATTGTTTTTGTTCTGTTTTGTTTTGAGACAGAGTCTCACTATGTCACCCTTAGTAGAGTACCATGGGATCACAGCTTACAGCAACCTCAATCTCTGGGGCTTAAGGGATTCTCTTGCCTCACCCTCCCAAGTAGCTGGAACTACAGGCACCTGTCACAACACCTGTCTATTTTTTTGTTGCAGTTGTCATTGTTATTTTAGCTGGCCCAGGTCAGGTTTGAACCCGCCAATCTCAATGTGGCCGGCACCTTACCCACTGAGCTATAGGGGCTGAGCCATTTGTTTGTTTTTGTTTTTGAGACAGAGTCTCACTATGGTACCCTAAGTAGAGTGCTGTGACCTCACAGCAACCTCAAACTCCTGGGTTCAAGCAATTCACTTGCCTCAGCCTCCCTAGTAGCTGAGACTACAGGCGCCCACCACAACACCTGGCTATTTTTAGAGATGAGATCTCACTCTGCCTCAGTCTGGTCTGGAACCTGTGAGCTAAGGAAATCTACCCACCTCGGCTTCCCAAGTACTGGGATTACAGGCATGAGACACTACGCCCCACCCTGGAGAGCAACACCTTTAAAAGACTTACAGAGTGGGCAGCACCTGTGGCTCAGGAAGTAGGATACCAGTTCCATATACCGAGGGTGGTGGGTTCAAACACAGCCCAAGCCAAAACTGCAGCAACAAAAAAAAAGAAAAATAAAAAGACTCACAGAGTCACAGAGTGTCAGGCGGTGCCTATGGCTCAGTGGATAGGGCACTGGCCCCATATAGCGAGGGTGGTGGGTTCAAACCTGGCCCTAGCCAAACTGCAACAACAACAACAACAACAACAACAAAAATAGCCAGGCGTTGTGGCAGGCGCCTGTAGTCCCAGCTACTCGGGAGGCTGAGGCAAGGGAATCGCCTAAGCCCAGGAGTTGGAGGTTGCTGTTAGCTATGATGCCACAGCACTCTACATGGGTGATAAAGTGAAACTGTCTCTATAAAAAAAAAAAAAAAAAAAAAAAAAAGACTAAACAGCGGGTAATGAAGGATTCACAAGATTCATTTTATTCCTATTTATTTACCAACCAGGTGGTCTTGGCCAAGTTAGACAGTGACTCCACTCTGAACCTTGGTTTCTTCAACTGTAGAACTAGTGTAAGAATTCCTGACTAAATCACTGAGTCGTGAGACTCACCAGAGATAATGTTTGAATACAAAAGTGCGTGGTAGGCTCAGTGCCTGTAGCTCAGAGGCTAGAGCACCAGCCACGTACACTGGAGCTGGTGGGTTCTAATCCCGCCCAGGCCCGCCAAACAGTAATGACGAATACAACCCCCAAATAGCCGGGCATTGTGGCAGGGGCCTGTAGTCCCAGCTACTTGGGAGGCTGAGGCAGGAGAATCGATTAAGCACAATAGTTTGAGGTTGCTGGGAAATGTGACGCCACAGCACTCTACCAAGGGCAAAAAATTAAAACTATGTCTAAGGAAAAAAAAAAAAAAAAAAAAAAGAGATTCTGTTAAAAAAAAAAAAAAAAAAAGACATTCCCCTGCCTCTCCCTGAGGCGGGGATGTAGGTTTTAGAACTCAAGAAGGATACGGTGGTGGTGGGTGGTTCATGCCTGTAATCCTAGCACTCTGGAAGGCTGAGGTGGGTGGATTGCTTGAGCTCAGGAGTTTGTGACCAGCCTGAGCCAGAGTGAGACCTTATCTCTAAAAATAGCCGGGCATTGTGGCAGGCGCCTGTAGTCCCAGCTACTTCAGAGGCTGAGACAAGAGGGTCATTTGAGCCCATGAGTTTGAGATTGTCATGGACTGTGACACCCGGGCACTCTACCAAAGGCAACAATGTGAGACTCTGTCTCAAAAAAAAAAAAAAGGAGGTTTTAAAGAGACAGAAAGCATTTTTAACCATTTCCCCCCCAGGCTATTCTGTGTATTATAACTGTGACTTCATACTGTTGGGCTCAAGCAATCTTCCTGCCTCAACCTCCCAAGTAGCTAAGACTAAAGGCACACCTACCACATTCAGCTAACTTTTCTATTTTCTATTTCTTTTGAGACAGACCCTCAAGCTGTCGCCCTGAGTAGAGTGCTGTGGCATCACAGCTCACAGCAACCTCCAACTCCTGGGCTCAAGCCATTCTCTTGCCTCCGCCTCCCAAGTAACTGGGACTACAGGCGCTCACCACAAAACCCAGCTATTTTTTGGTTGCAGTTGTCGTTGTTTAGATGACCCAGGCCAGGTTCAAACCTGCTAGCCTTGGTGCATGTGGCTGTCACTGTAACCATTATGCTACTGGTGCTGAGCTAAACTTTCCTATTTATTTGTAGAGATGGGTCTCACAATGTTGCCCAGTGAGACCCGTCTCTCTGGGTCTCACTTTAAATAGCACGTCAGACATACCAGATTAGGGGCCCACCCTAATAACCTCAGTTTAACTCAGTAAATACCCCATCTCCCGATGCAGCACTGGGCACTAGAACTTCAATATATGGAAGCCCAGCGCGGTGACTCACTTCTGTAATCCTAGCAATCTGAGAGGCCAAGGTAGGAGGATGGCTTGAGCTCAGGAGTTTGAATTTGCTGTGAGCCACAGTACTCTAGCCTGTGGCAACAGAGTGAGACTCTACTCCCACCCCTCACCCCCAGAAAAACTTCAACGCATAGGCTGGTGGGAGTACCCTGGTGTTATTAAACACTTGCTTTGATCACAGCCCAGTTACAGATTCTTTTGTTCCTTCTCCATTACCACTGCTTCACTTGTCCAGCCTTAAATCATAATAATTCAACATACAAAGGAAGGGTGTACAATTCAATTCATGACAATAATCGTTCTTTTTAAGTTGCCAAGGTTTATCATGATTTACTGTGCTTCAGTAAATAGCCAGTAGTTGTGGTGGCTTTGGAGATAGAAAGAGGCACACACTTTTTTCCTTTTTATTTTTGTAAGCACACATTTTAAGGGTAATTAAAAGTCCTTAAAACTTAATAATGGGGTCAGGCCCAGTGTCTCATGCCCATCATCTTAGCAATTTGGGAGGATAAGGGGGGAGGGTTTTTTGAGGCCAGTTTGAGGCTGCAGTGAGCTATGATATGATAAAGCCACTGCACTCTAGCCTGGTAGCCAACAGAGCAAGACATTGTCTCAAAAAAAAAGAAAGAAAGAAAGAAAGAAACTTAGTAATGGAATACTAATATAAGTTCAGTTATTTGGGTTCAGGTCTCGTTCTTTCCTTCTGGCTGTGTGCTTCACAAAATTCTGGCTCTATTCTCCTTCCCGAAAGTTAAATCCTAATTAACCTAAGAAAATCATGATAATTACATTCCTATTATCACTGATTGGATTAAGAAAAGGCATGTAACACAATTCTATGAAATTTGTGATAAGGCCACTGAGGGTGTTTCTGGAGAAAGTCTCTTATCTTTTAAAAAAGACACAAAGAAGTGATAATCCTTTCCCAGGTCATTGGCAACACTGTTCAGGCCCTGACTTAGTCAACCTTGAAGTTGTCCCAACTCAGGACTCCTGGTTATGAGATTCTAAATTAGTGGTTCTCAAACTTCCTAATTGCCGCATTGTTACAAAAATGGAACAAAGGGGTCGTGACCCACAGGTTGAGAATCGCTGTTTTAAATCCTATTATTATTATTATTTTTTTTTTTTTTTTTTTTTTGAGACAGAGTCTCAAGCTGTCACCCTGGATAGAGTGCCGTGGCATCGTCACAGCTCACAGCAACCTCAAACTCTTGGGCTTAAGCAATTATCTTGCCTCAGCCTCCTGAGTAGCTGGGACTACAGGTGTCCACCACAATGCCCGGCTAATGCCGGCTATTTTTTTGTTGTTACACCTGTCATTGTTGTTTAGCTGGCCCGGGCCAGGTTTGAACCCACCAGCTTGGGTGTATGTGGCCAGCGCCCTACCCACTGAGCATGGGTGCCATCCAAAATCCTTCTGATGCAGGCATTGTTAACCTATTACTGTTGAAGCCCTTTTGAGTTGAGTTGTCTGTTACTTATCTGTCACATAGATAGTTGCTTACTGAGGAGCTCAGATGAAAAGAGAAGTCTGGGGGGGGAGGTGTGCTTGGGACCCTTCCCTCAGTGGTTACAGGGCTGGCCACATACACTGAGGCTAGTGGGTTTGAACCCAGCCCGGGCCCGTTAAAACAATAATGACACAAGCAAAAAATATAGCCAAGTGTTGTGGCAGGCTCCTGTCATCCAGCTACTTGGGAGGCTGAAGTAAGAGAATCACCCAAGAGTATGTGGTTGCTATGAGCCATAGTACTCTTCCACAGGGAGACATAGTGAGACTCTCTCTCAAAAAAAAAAAAGTTTGGCAACAGCACCAGTGGCTCAGTGGGTAGGGCGCCAGCCCCACATACTGAGGGTGGCAGGTTTGAACCCGACCCCAGCCAAACTGCAACAAAAAAATAGCCAAGCGTTGTGGCGGGCGCCTATAGTCCCAGCTACTCAGGAGGCTGAGGCAAGAGAATCGTCTAAGCCCAGGAGTCAGAGGTTGATGAGAACTGTGATGCCATGACACTCTACCGAGGGCAATAAAGTGGACTTTGTCTCTATAAAAAAGAAAAAAAAAAATCAGTTTGGCATGGAAATAGAAATTTTCTAGTTATTTGATTATGAATGAACATGGGCATTTACAGGTATGTCAAGAAGGGGGAGCAGCAGACTACTCACCTAGGTGGGTAGATCCCTTGAGCTCAGGAGTTCAAGAGCAAGGAAAGCAAGAGTGAGACCCTCCTCCCCACTAAAAATAGAAAAACAGCCAGGTGCTGTGGTGGGCGCCTGTAGTCTCAGCTACTCGGGAGGCTGAGGCAAGAGGATCACTTGAACCTAAGAGTTTGAGGTTGCTGTGAGCTGTGATGATCCCATGGCTTTCTACCCAGGGCAACAGACTTGAGACTCTGTCTTAAAAAAAGAAAAGGGGGGGGGGGCGACACCTGTGGCTCAGTGAGTAGGGCGTCAGCCCCATATACTGAGAGTGGTGGGTTCAAACCTGGTCCTGGCCAAACTGCAACAGCAACAAAAAAATAGCCAGGGGTGTTGTGGCAGGCACCTGTAGTCCCAGCTACTTGGGAGGCTGAGGCAAGAGAATCGCCTAAGCCCAAGAGCTGGAGGTTGTTGTGAGCTGTGTGACACCATGGGACTCTACTGAGGGTGATAAAGTGAGACTCTGTTTCTACAAAAAAAAAGGGAGGGTGGATGGACATGGTGGCTCACACATATAATCCCAGCACTCTGGGAGGCCAAAGCAGGTGGATGGCTTGAGCGCTTGAGTTTGAGACCAGCCTGAGCAAAAGCAAGACCTCGTCTCTAAGAAAAAATTAAATCTGGGTGTTATGGCAGGTACCGACCTACTTGGAAGGCTAAGGCAAGAGGATTGCTTGAGCCCAAGTTTTAGGTTTCTGTGAGCTATGATGCCACAGTACTCTACTGGGGGCAAGAAAGTGAGACTCTGTCTCAAAAAAAAAAAAAAAAGTATTTATGCTATTTTTTTTTCTTTTCTTTCTTTTTCTTTTCTTTTTTTTTTTTTTGCAGTTTTTGGTCAGGGCCAGGTTTGAACTCTCCACCTTCAGCATATGGGGCTGATGCCCTACCCCTTTGAGCCATAGGCACTGCCCATTTTTTTTCTTTTTGTGACAGTCTCACTTTATCACCCTCGGTAGAATACCATGGCTTCACAGCTCACAGCAACCTCCAGCTCCTTGGCTTAGGCGATTCTGTTGCCTCAGCCTCCCAAGTAGCTGGGACTACAGGTGCCCACCACAACGCCCAGCTATTTTTTTTGTTGCAGTTTGGCCAAGGCCGGGTTGGAACCCACCATCCTAGGTATATGGGGCCAGTGCCCTACTCACTGAGCCACAGGTGCTGCCCTATTAATGCTATTTCAACATTATTTTCTTTTTTTTTTTTGAGACAGAGTCTCACTATGTTGCCCTCAGTAAAGTGCTATGGCCTCTCAGCTCACAGCAACCTCAACTCTTGGGCTTAAGTGATTCTCTTGCCTCAGCCTCCCGAGTAGCTGGGACCATAGGCGCCCACCACAACACCCGGCTATGTTTTTTGTTGCAGCTGTTTAGCTGGCCCAGGCCGGGTTTGAACCTACCACCCTCAGTGTATGTGGCTGGTGCCATAACCACTGTGCTACAGGCACTGAGCCAACATTATTTTTATTTTTTTTTTACTATTGAGACAGTCTCACTCTGTCACCCTGGGTAGAGTGCTATAGTCATAGCTCACAGCGACCTCAAACTCTTGGGCTTGAGCAGTCCTCTTGCCTCAGCCTCCCAAGTAGCTGGGACTACAGGTCTGTGCCACTACACCTGGCTAGTTTTTCCTGTTGGTAGTAGAGACGGGGTCTCGTTCTTGCTCTAGCTGGTCTTGTCTTGTTCTTGCTCTAGCTGGTCTTGAACTCCTGAGCTCAAGCATTCCGCCAGCCTCAGTCAACCAGAGTGTGGGATTACAGACCCAAGCCACCACACTGGACCTCAACATTAGCTTTAAATTGAAATGAAAATAATGTTAAGAAACACACTTCTCCCCAAGGAAACTCTTGTTGAGTGTGAGGCTGGTTTGAGTTTGTCACCCATCATTCCACTTGGTTCCTGACTCCTTGATCCATCTGAAGAGACAGAATTTCCCTTCTCTTATTACTCCACGTACAGCCCCTGTTGTCAAGGATCTGTCAATGGTCTACTTGTTCATAAAACAAGGCAGGCCTACATCAACTGTCCACTACAGCACAGTAAGATGATGTCTGAGCCAGAGGGCAATGCTTCATTTGACCACATTGTTGACTCCTTTCCATTTAATATGAAACACATTTGCAATGTAGCATATGATTCTGCTGGAGCAGAAAGTTCTCAACAGAAAGTTTTCTGACTCTCTGGTTTAGGACACTTAGCTCTTAAAAATTACCAAAAGGCCTCCAGAAATTTGCGAATGTTCATTCTATTTGTTGATATTTATCAAGCTAGAAACTAAAATTCAGAAAATTTAAAAACATTTCTTTAACCCATTTAAAAGGAACAATAATAAACCCACATTATGTTACTTGAAATAACACGATTATAAAAAATAATTATTTTCCAAGAAAAAAAACAACACTGAGAAGAATGGCATCGTTTTATGGTTTTGTAAATTTCTTTACTATCTGGCCTAATAGAAGACATCTGGATGCATGTAGCTGCATTCAGTCTATGGGGCTGTGATGTTTTGGTTGAATTCTATGAAGAGAATCTGGCCTCACACAGATATGAAGTGGGAATAGGGAGGGCCTCCCAGACCCCCTGAAAGGGTCTGGAGGATCCTAGGGTCCTCAGACCACATGCTGAGAACTGCTAAGCTAGAGCAAAGCCCATCAAAATGCAGATACAACTATGGTGGGAACAAAAAGACTTATTCTGAACACTTGAATGTGACCTGAGATATCTGGTTACAATCAGTCATTTCATGACTCTACAGTTGGGGGTTGGGAAATTCTATACTTGTCAATTCTTCCCCATTTCCAGCACAACATAAAAACACAACTTACATTTTATCAATAGTAAAATGAAACAAAAGGACACATTTATAATTTAAAACACAGTTGTTGGGCAGTGCTTGTGGCTCAAAGGGGTAGGGCGCCGGCCCCATATGCTGGAGATGGTGGGTTAAAACCCAGCCCCGGCCAAAAACTGCAAAAAATAAAAAATAAAAATAAAATAAAATAAAACACAGTTGTTGGGAGCATGGTGCCCCTTGCCTATAATCCTAGCACTCTGGGAGGCTGAGGAAGGGGGATCTCTTGAGCCCAGGGACATCAGCCTGAGCAAGAGTTAAGACTCAGTCTCTACTAAAACCAGAAAAATTAGCTGGTGTGGTGGTGGACGCCTGTACTACTACTAGCTACTCAGGAGGCTGAGGTAGGAGGATCATTTGAATCCCAGCTACTTGGGAGGCTGAGGCAAGAGAATCGCTTAAGCCCAAGAGTTTGAGGTTGCTGTGAGCTGTGACACTACAGCACTCTAACAAGGGCGACATAGTGACTTTGTCTCAAAAAAAAAAAGAAAGAAAAAAAAGTGGGGGTGGCACCTGTAGTTCAAAGGAGTAGGGCACCAGCCCCATATGCCAAAGGTGGCAGGTTCAAACCCAGTCCTGGCCAAAAACTGCAAAAAAAAAAAAAAGAAGAAGCTCCGTGCCTGTAGCTCAGGCAGCTAAGGCACCAGCCACATACACTAGAGCTGGTAGGTTTGAATCCAGCCAGGACCTGCTAAACAACAATGACAACTACAACCAAAAAATAGCTGGGTGTTGTGGCAGGTGCCTGTAGTCCCAGCTACTTGGGAGGCTGAGGCAAGAGAATAGCTTAAGCCCAAGAGTTTGAGGTTTTTGTGAGCTGTGACACCATGGCACTCTACCGAGGGTGACAAAGTGAAACATTGTCTCAAAAAAAAAAAAAAAAAAAAAAAATGTATGGGAGAGACAGAGATGGGCCAATGCTGGAAGTTGAGTTCCATCTTGGTTTACTCAAGACAGTAGACCTGTATGTTTAACATTCTTCTTTCTTTTTTCCTTCCTTCCTCCTTCCCACTCTTCATCCTTTAATTTTACTTTTCTCTTATTTTGCGAATTTGTACTATTTTGTTGGGAAAAGTAGAAAGTGGTAAGTTGTCTGTATAATATAATTAAATTCTCAGCTTGGGCCACTTTGGCCTCTATCCTAGGTCGGCTTTCTCAAAACATTACACCATCCCTTAGAGAAAACATGATTTTCTATAGGTGTGGAATCAACTGCAGAGATCGCCAGGTACATTGGCCAGAAAACTCTGGGACTCAGCTGGAATTAATTAACCTCTCAGAAACATAGTAAAAGAAACCAACAAGTTCCTGAGCTTGATCATGGAGATCAGAATTCACTTCTATTTGGGGAAACACTGGCCTGTAAGTTGTCTGTTCTTTAAACCCTAATGGAAAATAGCCTCTCCCTTCCCTTCCTTGGCTAACATTCCTGCTCCGGCATTGGAGGGTGCAGCCGGGCTTGGCCTCCTATTCTTGCTGGCCACAGTGATTTCTTCTTGGGCAAAGACCTTTATTCACTTTCTGGGAGGGGAGTGTCATCTTTGGCCAAGGAGAAGGGCTATTTGCCCCCCTGTAACCCTCCTAAAGGGTGAAGAAACACCTTTTGGCAACTGGGGACCATAAGAGCCAACTCTGCTTAGGTGAATCATGGCTCAAAAGAGTCTTGCTAAAAACTGGACTTGGGCACAGCCATGAAGGGTACTGCAAAGGATGACAGCACCTCGTCCAGTTCCTTCATCCACAGGACATCCTGTGTCCTTTCTCTAGGACTCAAACAACATGGTTAAGATTTCAGTAGTGTGGGCAGCACCTGTGGCTCAGTGAGTAAGACACCGACCCCATATACCAAGGGTGGCAGGTTCAAACCCGGTCCCGGCCAAACTGCAACAAAAATAAAATAAGATAAAGATTTCAGTAGTAGCTCATATTGATCTGGACTTCTAATCCATCTAGACTAATTTGGCTTAAGATTTAAAACCCCCAAAAAAAGAATAAAAAAAAAAGAAAACAAGATTTAAAAACCCTATTATGTTGTCATAGCATCCCCATCCTCACCCAGCCTTAAGAAGTGTGTTGGATAGATAGCTGTGGCAGGCACCTATAGTCCCAGCTACACAGGAGATTGAAACAAGAGAATCGCTTGAGTCCAACAGTTTGAGGTTCCTATAAGCTGTGTTACTATGGCACTCTACCCAGGGTGACAAAGTGAGACTCTGTCTCTAAAAAAAAAAAGTAGTGTGTGTGGTGGTGCGGGTTCAGTGGCTCACACCTGTAATCCTAGCACTTTGTGAGGGCGAGGTGGGTGGATGGCCTGAGCTCACGAGTTCAAGACCAGCCTGAGCTAGAGCAAGACCCCACCTCTAAAAAATAGTGGGGCATTTTGGCTGGTGCCTGTAGTCCCAGCAACTTGGGAGGCTGAGGCAAGAGAATTGCTTAAGCTCAAGAGTTAGAGGTTGCTGTGAGTATGACTTCATGGCACTATTTCAGGGGTGACTCTGAAAAAAGTGAGACTCTGTCTCAAAAAAAAAGAAGTGTTGGGCTGCGCCTGTGGCTCAGTGGGTAGGGTGCCAGCCCCATATACCGTGGATGGCAAGTTTGAACCCAGCCCCAGCCAAACTGCAACAAAAAAATAGCCAGGCGTTGTAGCGGGTGCCTGTAGTCCCAGCTACTTGGGAGGCTGAGTCAGGAGAATCGCTTGAACCCAGGAGCTGGAGGTTGCTGTGAGCTGTGATGTCACCGCACTCTACTGAGGGCAATAAAGTGAGACTCTGTCTCTAGAAAAAAAAAAAGGAAAAGAAAAAGAAGTGTGGCTCAGCACCTGTGTTCAAGTTAGGGTGCCAGCCACATACACCTGAGCTGGCGGGTTCAAATCTAGTCTGGGCTGCCAAACAACAATGACAACTACAACCAAAAAATGGCCAGGCATTGTGGTGGCGCCTGTAGTACCAGCTGCTTGGGAGGCTGAGAATCACTTACATCCAGGAGTTTGAGGTTGCTGTGAGTTGTGATACCACAGCACTCTACCAGGGTGATGGCTTGAGACTCTGTCTAAAAAAAAAGAAGTGTGTATGGGGAAATCTCATTGTACTGAGGAAAAAATGGAAGCATGGAAAGTGGTGAGTGAATGGCCCCTGGTCACACTACCAGCTGCAGCAAAATCCCAGTCAGGGAGTCCAACCTCTGAACTGTTTTCCCAGTGAACACTTAGTAACTTGTGGTATGTTCTGTTACTGTCATCTACTAACAAGCGGAACCTGTGAGCAGACTTTACACAGCTTCTTTTCCATCCTGTCTGATCTTAGCATGTTCTGAATGACATAATCAACTCGAGACAGCATCAACTTGTTAAATCAATAGGGTTTTTTATTTTTTTCTTTTTTTTGAAACAGAGTCTCACTTTGTCGCCCTTAGTAGAGTGCTGTGACGTCATAGCTCACAGCAACCTCAAACTCTTGGGCTCAAATGATTCTTGGCTTTAGCCCCCATGTAGTCAGGACTACAGGCTCCCACCACAATGCCCAGCTATTGTTTAGAGATGGGGTCTTATTCTTGCTCAGGTTGGTCAGAATCAATAAGTTAATTTCCTAGCCTCGGTTAGAAATATTTGCTACCAGCCCCACATAATAAATGACCTTGTGACTAGAACATTAAGAAAGTCCTCAAGCCCATTTGTGTACCAAATGGGCACAATCATGGTGACACAGGTGTGCCCCAATACTGCGTCCTGGGAGCCAGGCCTTTGCCTTATACTATGGACAGAACAAGGGAAAAGGGTCCTTGTGTCATGAATCCTCTGGGCTACCGCAAGTGAAAATCATGTAAACAAATCAATAAGACCAGGATGAATACTTTTTAAAAAAATGCTCTCACAGGCCATGAGCGGCAGCTCACACCTGTGATCAAAGCACTCTGGAAGGCTTAGGCGGGTGGATTGCCTGCCCTCACAGGTACGAGACCGCCCTGAGCCAGAGTGAGATCTTGCCTCTAAAAAAATACCTGAGTGGTGGGGCGGCACCTGTGGCTCAGTGACTAGATTGCCAGCCCCATATACCGAGGGTGGCGGGTTCAAACCTGGCCCCAACCAAACTGCAACAAAAAAATAGCCGGGTGTTGTGGTGGGCGCCTGTAGTTCCAGCTACTCGGGAGGCTGAGGCAAGAGAATCGCCTAAGCCCAAGAGGCTGGAGGTTGCTATGATGCCACAGCACTCTACCGAGGGCAACAAAGTGAAACTCTGTCTCTAAAAAAGTAAAATAAAATACCCGGGTGCCAGTGCCTGTGGCTCAGTGGGTAGGGCCCAGCCCCATGTACCAAGGGTGGCAGGTTCAAACCCGGCCCCAGCCAAACTGCAAACAAAAAATAGCTGAGCGTTGTGGCAGGTGTCTGTAGTCCCAGCTACTCAGGAGGCTGAGACAAGAGAATCGCCTAAGCCCAAGAGCAGGAGGTTGCTGTGAGCTGTGACGCTACAGCACTCTTCCAAGGGTAACAAAGTGAGACTCTGTCTCTAAAAAAAAAAAACAAACAAAAAACCCAGGTGTTGTGGTGGGCACCTACAGTCTCAGCTACTTGGGAAGCTGAGGCAAGAGAATTGCTTGAGCCCAAGAGTTTGAGGTTGCTGTGAGCTATGATGCTAAGGCACTCTACCCAGGGCAACAGCTTGAGACTTTGTCTCAAAAAAAAAAAAGTGTTGGTGGTGCCTACGGCTCAAAAGGGTAGAGCGCCAGTCCCATATGCTGGAGGTGGCGGATTCAAACCCAGCCCCAGCCAAAAACCACCAAAAAAAAAAAAAAAATGTGTTCTCACAGGCCGGGAGTGGTGGCTCATGCCTGTAATCCTAGCACTCTGGGAGGCCAAGGAATGAGGATTCCTCAAGCTCAGGAATTCCAGACAAGCCTGAGCAAGAATGAGACCCTGTCTCTACAAAAAATAGAAAACTGTAGTCCCAGTTACTTAGGCTGAGGCAGGAGGATCACTTGAACCCAGGAGTATGAGGTTGCTGTGAGCCATGTGACGCCACAGCACTCTACCAAGGGCAATAAAGTCAGACTCTGTCTCTACAAAAAAAAAAAAAAAAGTCAAAGTTTTCTAAAAGTCATTTACTTATGCTGATTGATTTCCTTTATGTTTAGGCTAACTGATATGGAATCCAAGCAGTTGTTGTTGTTTTTCTTTTTACTTTTAAAGATTTGCTTTAGTCCAAATAAGCAATTTAATACTGAAACAAGAAAAGACGGTTGCTTATACATGCAAGTTTTTTTCTATTTAGGCAAAATATGTTATTTATTCATTATATGTACCCTCACCTTCTCCAAAAGGGACTGGAGCCTGCAACAAAATGAAATGGAGAGAAGTCTGGGCAGCACCTGTGGCTCATTGGGCAGGGCGCTGGCCGCATACACCAAAGGTGTTGAGTTCAAACCCGGCCCTGGCCGAACTGCAAAGAAAAATAGCTGGGCGTTGTGGTGGGCACCTGTAGTCCCAGCTACTTGAGAGGCTGAGGCAAGAGAATTGCTTAAGCCCAAGAGTTGGAGGTTGCTGACAGCCTTGACTCCATGGCACTCTACTGAGGGCAACAAAGTGAGACTCTCTTAAAAAAAAAAAAAGAAGAAGGCAACCCTATGGGTGTCTTGATATTGGACTGAGAGAAAATTAATTTGTTGTTTAAGCACCCAGTTTATGGGACTTTCTTACAGCAGGCCTAGCAAATTAATATGCCTGCTTAGACACTATGGATCATATAATTATCCTTCCTCAAAGGAAGGTGGGGACTGATAGGCCTGAAGAACTGCAGAAAGGGGAAATATCACGTGCCACCCTTCTCTGCCCAAAGCTGAGGTTGCAGACGCAGCGTCAGCACGACATGTACTTGGATCTGCTTTCCTAGCATGGGGAGTTGGTTATGCACAGCCATCTGTCCTGTCCTGCCCAGTCCTCTTGAGAGAGTTGGAAATCATTTTTGAAATCTGGAGACAATAACATCTGTAGCTGTAATAGAATTTTAAAGTTGCTTTTATGAAACTGAATAAGTACATTCTCAGATTGATTTTTAGTTTCTTCCTTTTTTTTTTTTTTTGTAGAGACAGAGTCTCACTTTATCACCCTCGGTAGAGTGCCACACAGCTCACAGCAACCTCCAACTCGTAGGCTTAAGCGATGCTCTTGCCTCAGCCTCCCGAGTAGTTGAGACTACAGGCACCTGCCACAACACCCTGCTATTTTTTTTGTTGGAGTTTGGCTGGGGCTAGGTTTGAACCTGCCACCCTTGGTATATGGGGCCGGTGCCCTACCCACTGAGCAACAGGCGCCACCCTAGTTTCTTCTTTTGATTATGTATGTATGACATGCCCACTAGAACATTTTTGGAAATCCATAACCACTATGATTTTGCTGTATTTTCTTCTATCCATTTATTTTTTTCTACCTTTTTTTTTTTAGAGACAGAATCTCACTTTATCTCCCTTGGTAGAGTGCTGTCACGTCACAGCTCACAGCAACCTCTAATTCCTGGGCTTAGGTAATTCTCTTGCCTCAGCCTCCTGAGTAGCTGGGACTACAGGCCCCCTCTACAACGCCTGGCTATTTTTTTCTTGCAGTTTGGCTGGGGTCAGGTTTGAACCCGCCATCCTCGGTATATGGGGCACCCTACCCACTGAGCCACAGGTGCCACCTATTGTTCCTACCCTTTTAAACATATTTTAACCAATGGAAAAAACTTTTTTTTTTGACTCTTAAATGGGCTATTGTATGTAATTCTATTGCTTATTACTTTCTTCATCTAACATATGGTATTGGGGCATTTTATTAAAATAATTATTCCAATATATGAAGGTATATTTCTTTTTTTCTTTTTTTTTTGAGACAGAGCCTCAAATTGTCACCCTGGGTAGAGAACCTCCAATTCCTGGGCTCAAGGGATTCTCCTGCCTCCGCCTCCCAAGTAGCTGGGACTACAGGTGCCCGCCACAACACCTGGCTATTTTTTGGTTGCAGCCATCATTGTTGTTTGGCAGGCTAGGCTGGATTCGAACCTGCCAGCTCAGGTGTATGTGGCTGGCACCTTAGCTGCTTGAGCCACAGGCACCAAGCCCATTATTGTTAATTTTTTATTTTTTTGAGACAAAATCTCACTTTGTCACCCTCAGTAGAATGCCGTGGCCTCATCATAGTTCACAGCAACCTCAACCTCTTGGGCTCAAGTGATCTTTTTGCCTGAGCCTCCCAGGTAGTTGGGACTATAGGTGTCCACAACAACACTATTTGTAGAGACGGGGTCTTGCTCTTGCTCAGGCTGATCTCAAGCTCCTGAGATCAAGCATTCCATCTGCCTCAGCCTCCCAGCATTATTATTAATTTTATAGCTCTTAGGGAAATTCTTCCTTCTTGTATACTCTTTCACAATTTGCTGCTATTTCTAGGTTATATTCCTGAGGACTTGCACTGATGTTCATTTGAATAAAGGGAAAGACTTTCTTCCTTTCTTTCCTTCCTTTTTTTTTTTTTGAGACAGAGCCTCACTATGTCACCCTCAGTAGAGTGTCGTAGTGTCACAGCTCACAGCAACCTCAAATTCTTGGGCTTAAGCGATTCTCTTGCCTCAGCCTCCCAAGTAGCTGGGACTACAGGAGCCCACCACAATGCCTGGCTATTTTTTGTTGTAGTTGTCATTGTTGTTTAGCAGGACCAGGCTGGGTTTAAATCCACCAGATTCTGGGTGTATGTAGCTGGTGCCCTAACCACTGAGCTACGGGCACAGTGCCTCCTTCTTTATTTTTATTTATTTGAGACAGAGTCTCACTTTGTCGTCCTCAGTAGAGTGCCATGACATCACAGCTCACAGCAACCTCAGCCCTTGGGCTCAAGTGATTCTCTTGCCTCAGCCTCCCAAGTAGCCAGGACTATAGGTACCCACCATAACATCTGGCTATTTTTATTTTATTATTATTTTTTTTTTTTGTAGAGACAGAGTCTCATCTTACCACCCTCGGTGGAGTGCCATGACGTCACAGGACTCACAGCAACCTCCAGCTCTTGGGCTTCCTCGATTCTCCTGCCTCAGCCTCCTGAGCAGCTGGGACTACAGGCGCCTGCCACAATGCCCAGCTATTTTTTGGTTGCAGTTCGCCTGGGGCTGGGTTTGAACCTGCCACCCTCAGTATATGGGGCAGGCGCCCTACTCACTGAGCCACAGGCGCCACGTACACCTGGCTATTTTTAGAAATGAGGTCTCACTTTAGCTCAGGCTGGTCTGGAACCTGTGAGCTCAGGCTATCCACTTGCCTCAGCCTCCTAGAATTCTATGATTACAGGCATGAGCCACTGCACCTGGCCAAGCCCGGCTATTTTTAGAGATGAGGTCTCTGTCTGGTTCAGGCTGGTCTTGAACTCACCATGAAGATGTCATCACCAAGGTAAACCCACTCACCCTTCTCCACAAAAGAAGTACAGAGGTTTCCTGCTCTCTCCTAGTTCAGGAAATTCACTACCAATTGTGGAATAAAGCTGACCCAAGACATTTTGGTAGGGAATTATAAAAATCTTCCTTATATGGGCGGTGCCTGTGGCTCAAAGGAGTAGGGTGCTGGCCCCATATGTCAGAGGTGGTGGGTTCAAACCCAGCCCTGGCCAAAAACTGCAAAAAAAAAAAAAAAAAAAAAATTTCCTTATAGAAGGAAGGGTGCTTGGCTCACATCTGTAATTCTAGGATTCTGGGAAATGGAGATAGGATTGCTTGAGACCAGGGGTTGAAGACCAGCCTGGGGTTCTATGACCCTGTCTCTAGAAAAAAACAATTAATAAAATTAGCTATGGCTCGAGTGGCTAAGGCACCAGCCACATACACCTGAGTTGCAGGTGGGTTCGAATCCAGTCCAGGCCCGCCAAACAATGATGGCTCTGACAAGGAAAAAAAAAAAAAAAATAGCCGGGCGTTGTGGGAGGCGACTGTAGTCACAGCTACTTGGGAGACGGAGGCAGGAGAATAGCTTGATACCAGGATTTGGAGGTTGCTGTGAGCTGTGACACCACAGCACTCTACCCAGGGTGAAGCTTGAGGCTCTGTCTCAAAAAAAAAAAAAAAAGTGTGAACAAGAAAAAAGAAGAACCATGACGGGTAAGACTGAAACTGCAAGAGCAGGCAACCTAAGACAGGAGCTATGTTTTTCCAACATACAAAAAACAAAAGAGGGAATTGTTGGGCCCTGCCATGTGCCTGAGGCCTAGTGCAACTTCCGGAGCCTGACTAGAAGTAGATCCATCGAGCTACTTCTGTGTAGCAACGACTCAGCAAGGCCCGGCCTGAAACTGCCTCTACCTAGATACAGCCAATGTGCCACTGGCCCGACCCTGTCATGCACCTCTTCCCCCGCCTTCTTTCCCCGCCCCTTCTCTCACAATAAAAAATAAAAAAAAAAAAAAAAGAAGAAAAGGAAGACAACCCCTCCAATTCCCAAAGTGGGAATAGGTAGCAAAATCTTTGAAATGAGAAAAGATGTAACATACATAGTTAAATACCCAATAAGGGCTAAAAATTTCTATCATTATTAGGTTGACAATTGGTGAAAATGGAGGGCAACAACTCCCTTTGGAAAATTAGCTGAAGTAGGAATTAGCTATAATAAAAAGATAATATCCGTAGGTGAAAGGTCTTTTTTGTTTGTTTTGTTAGATTTTAATTTCTATTATTAAGGCCAGGCTCAGTGGCTCATGCCTGTAATCCTAGCACGCTGGGAGGCCAAGGCAGGTGGATTGCCCTGAGCTCATTATGTTTGAGGACCATCCTGAGAAAGAACAAGACCCCTGTCTCTGAAAATAGCTGGGCGTTGTGGCCGGCCCCTGTAGTCCCAACTACTTGGGAGGCTGAGGAAAGAGAATCACTTGAGTCCAAGAGTCGGAGCTTGCTGCGAGCTATGATGCCATGACACTCTACTGAGGGTGACAAAGAGTCTATCAAAAAAAGTAATAATAACTTCTATTATTTAGCTGAGAGTCGTGGGGCATATAGTCCCAGCTACTTAGGAAGCTGAGGCAAAAGAATCCCTTGAGCCCAAAAGTTTGAGGTTGCTGTGAGTTAAGATGCTGGGGCACTCAACCCCGGGTGACTGACTGAGACTTTGTCTCAAAAATTAATAATAATAATAATAATAATTTCTATTATTACTTTTCTTGCTTTTTTTTTCTTTTTTGAGACAAAGTCACACTCTAGTGCCCTGGGAAGACTGCCATCATAGCTCACAGCAACCTCAAACTCTTGGACTAAAGCAATCCACCTGCTTCCACCTCCTGAGTAGCTTGTACTACAGGGACCCACCTCAACTGCTTGGCCTTTTTTTGTATTTTTAGTGGAGATTGGGGTCTCAACTCCTGAGGTCAAGCAATCCACCTGCCTCAGCCTTCCAGAGTGCTGGGTTTACAGGCCATGAGCCACTGTGCTCAGCCAGATTTTAATTTCTCTTAAAAAGACTAGACTTCTATTACTACCTTTCGTTGAGAATAGCTATACTATAAAGTAATAAAAATTGTAGTTCAAAAATACTACAGCTACGGCTCGGCGCCTGTGGCTTAAGCGGCTAAGGTGCCAGCCAGATACACCTGAGCTGGTGGGTTCCAATGTAGCCCAGCCCGCCAAACAACAATGACGGCTACAACCAAAAAATAGCCAGGCGTTGTGGCCGGCGCCTGTAGTCCCAACTACTTGGGAGGTAGAGGCAGGAGAATCGCTTGAACCCAGGTGTTGGAGGTTGCTATGAGCTGTGATGCCACGGCACTATACCCAGGGTGACAGCTTGCGGCTCTGTCTCAAAAAAACAAAACAAAACAAAACAAAAATACTACTCCTAATAAGCTTTTTTTTTTTTTTTTTTCCAGACAGAGCCTCAAGCTGTCCCCCTGGGTAAAGTGTCAGGGCATCACAGCTCATAGCAACCTCCAACTCCTGGGCTTAAGCCATTCTCCTGCCTCCGCCTCCCAAGCAGCTGGGACTACAGGTGCCCACCACAATGCCCTGCTGTTTTTTGGTTGCAGCTGTCATTGTTCTTTGGCGGGCCCAGAGTGGATTCGAATCCGCAACTCAGGTGTTATGTGGCTGGCGCCTTAGCTGCTTGAGCCACAGGCGCCGAGCCAAATAAGCTCACTTTTATGCTGAATTTAAAGCTTTTACTTTACCCCTCATTTTCTTTCTTGATGACCATTATTTCCTGTAAACATGAAATATTTATATCTGTACATTCTATACATGAACAATATAGGGTTTTCTTCCCTACGGGAGCTAAAATCCATTTAAAGAAAGACTAGACTTTCAGATGAAGTAAAATTATTTTACTAATGAAAAATACATTTGGTAAAATAATAAAACTGTTTTGAGCACGTTGTAGTGCATATAAACATTC
The DNA here is from genome assembly GCA_963574355.1 of Loris lydekkerianus. NCBI lineage: Eukaryota > Metazoa > Chordata > Mammalia > Primates > Lorisidae > Loris > Loris lydekkerianus. The sequence goes on along the minus strand of CAUYPK010048850.1, from coordinate 9,575 downwards.
AATAAGTATTTATGGAGTAAAATGAATGAAAATGATATGGTTTGATTTGTTCTGAAATGCTGTCATGTTGCAAAGAAGTATTTCAAATTATTGCTGTATCAAATATTTAGCATTCAAGTTTTAGAATTTTTAAACATTTTACCATTTGATTTATACAATTTGGAAGATGCGTTATTGTTACTTAAAACAATGCTTTACCTTTTTCTGTGGCGAAATTAACATAATTTGAATGGTCAAGTAGGGAAAATTTAAAGCATTTTATTTCCTGTCTGCTCACTGTTAAGGTTCTAAGCAAATTAGCATTGAGAAAAAATTAACAGAATTAATACCTTAAAAGTATTGCTTGATTACAGACTGCATCTACATCCATTTTGAAGACGTTAAGGCAGATACAGCTTTATTACGAATCCATATTGAAAATGGACGTGCGGTCTAAGAATAGGAATTATAAAAGCATAAATCCCATAAGGTGATGTTTGAGCAGATTTATAATCCCCGGGCCTTGGATTAATGCTGACTTTTAACTGACTCTTTCATGTCTTTTGCCTGGAAAAAAGAGAATGGCGCGGTCAGGACTCAAGAAGGGGAAAGTATCTGAGTGCGTAGAGGCTGCCAATGACTGCCAAGAGGAACCCCGCTCTTCCACCAGCTCCGCCACCCCCACACAAGGCGCCGCCTCCAGCCCTCCGGACAGTCCGGCCCCGCAGCTGCTGCGTTCGGGCCCCAGAGAGGCCGCCCCTCGCGGCGGGACGCAGGTGACGCGACTACGTGCGGAATCCCTCCGCCCGCCCAGGGCACCTCCGCGCCAAGTAGTGCGCCCTCAGCCCCGAGCGCTTCCGCAAGTCCGGGCCTGCGGGTCCCGGGCACGAGCGGCGTGGGGGCGGCCGAGAGTTTGAGGGAGTCCCAGCGGCTGGGTCGGGCGTGTGAAGACCCAGGAGCGCTCTATGCCCCGAGGCCGCCGGGAGGCCCCGGGGGGGACCAGGCAGCGGCTGGAGCCCTCTGCTGCCGTCGGGGCGGGCAGGCAGGTGTTCCGGAGGGCCGCCCCGCCCCCACCGCCGCGGGCAGGAAGAGGAAGACGCGCGGCCAGGCCCAGTGGCCGCCCGCCAAGCCTGGCGGGGAGGAGGCGCCCCGACTCTGGGAGCGCGTGACCTAGTTCGTCCAGAAGTGGATTTGACAGGTTGTCAGCTCGCCTCCCCACCCCCACCTCCTTCCGGGTCTCTCTCTCCCAGCGCGGGACGGCCTACCGCCCGTGGTCTCTGACTCAGCCTTCCATTGGCCCTCGCGCCACCTGGCTCCCCGCCCTTTCTATCTCACCCTTCCATTGGCCTGGCGTCTCACCTCCGCCCCGACCCGCCCTCTCATTGGCCTCACGTCGCCAGGGGCACCGCCTCACATTAGCGCCGTGACCCCGCCCTCGCTCGCCCTCCCATTGGCCTCGCGCCGTCTGGCGCCCCGCCTCAGCCCGGCAGCCCCGCCCCTCGCCCCCGCTCGCCCTGCCATTGGCCTGGAGCCACATGGCGCCCCGCCCCCTCCGTGGCCCCTTTTTGGACCGAAGTCGCCCTTGTCTCTCGGCGTAGTGTTTCTGCGGGCCTTCTCGGTCGCTTGTTCGGCGCTTCCCGCCGGCAGTCAAGCTCCTCTCCTCCTTTCCTCCAGGTCTCTCCCTCTCCCACTTCCTGCCCATTCCAGGAGCCCGAGCACCGTGTAGTTTCTGCCGCGTTTTTCTACACCTGCCTCCAGACCCCTTCTCTTCCCACATACCTCCCGACTCCTTTTTCTTTTCTTGACTTACTGTTTTCCTTTCTTCCCTGATGTAAAAGGCGACGAATCCCTCCTCCAGGTTTCGCGTTTTGCTCAGTCTGCCCCCCGCTGCCCGCTGCCGGGCAGGGCGGGGCGGCTCGGCGCTCGTAGCGCAGCCGGGCGCGGGGCGAGCGTACAGGTGACCCAGAGCAGCGTCTTGCCTGCTTGGGGGTTTGAAATGGAAAATGCCCTGTTAAGCCCACATCGACCCAGACCTAGGATCAAGATGGAGTTCTTGAAGTACCAAGTGAGATGACAGCGGCAAAGTTGATTATCCCAGCGGTATAGGCAGTCAGCTTTTCCTGAGGAATTTACTTTTGTTTGTTGTTTAAACAGTATCATTTAAGACAATTCAAAATTTGTATGTGCTTTTTAAAAATTTGGGGGCTTGGCCAAGCGCAGTGGGTCACGCCTGTAATCCTAGCGCTCCGGGAGGCGGGGAAGGGGCGGTCGCCTGAGCTCAGCGGTGTGAGTTTGCTGTGAGCTCGGCGGACGCCACGCGCTGTAGCCTGGGAGGCAGGGAGGTTTTTTTTTTTTTTTTTTTTTTTGCAGTTTTTGGCCGGGGCTGGGTTTGAACCTGCAACCTCTGGCATATAGGTCCGGCGCCCTACCCCATTGAGCCACAGGCGCTGCCTTTTTTCTTTTCTTTTCTTTTTTTTTTTTTAAAGAGACAGTCTCACTATCGTCCACAGCTCACAGCAACCTCCAACTCCTGGGATTAGGCGATTCTCTTGTCCCGAGTAGCTGGGACCACAGGCACCCTCCACAACGCCCGGCTACTTTTTTTGTTGCAATTTGGCCGGGGCCGGGGTTGTACCCGCCACCGCGGGCGGTGGGGGCAGCGGCCTACTCACGGAGCCACAGGCGGCCGCTCCGCACTGAGATTTTTTAAAACAAAAACTGGGGGCCAGAGCGGCGCCTGTAGCTCAAAGGAGTAGGGCACCGGCCCCATATCCCAGAGGTGGCGGGTTCAAACCCAGCCCCGGCCAAAAAAACTGCAAAAACAAACAAACACACTGGGGGACAGTTTTGTAGAAGCCCGTTTTTTTATTTTTTATTTATTTTATTTTTTTATTTAAGAAGCCTGTTTTTGATTATTATAAGAATAAATTGTCTAATACGCTGAGGTTTGGATTGAATCGTCACACAAAGAATTTGGCATCAAAACAAGTCCTTGATTATTCAAATTAAGGAAACTCAAGTAACTTTCCCAAGGTCATTAAATAGTGAATCCTGGTCAGACTGCAGAGGCCCGTTAGGGCCACCCATTGTGGCCAGTTAATACTGATATGTCCAGAAGAACCTCAGACTTTCCTGCCTTCTTCCCACCTGTCACAGGGTCCTTGTGAGCCTCCCCACCCCTGTTGTCACGATCCCTGCCTTACAGAGCAGCTCACTAGGCTCCAGTCACTGACCACCTTTCTGCCAAGTCCTTTTTGCCATAGGGCCTTTGTACTTTGTGTTTCTAGAGTGGCATTTCTAGACTTCTCACATAGTTTAGCTCATATTCATCTAAGGGGGTCATTTCTGGTTTTCTTGTTTGTTTTTATTTCGTTGCTTATTTTTTATTTCTTTGCTTTTTTGTTGTTAAGACAGAGTCCCACCCTATGCCCTGAGCAGAGTGCAGTGGCGTGGTAGCTCACTGTAACCTAGCTGTGTGGGCATCCTGCTGCCTCAGCCTCTGGAATTGGCTGGGATTACAGGTGCTTGCTGCCGTGCCCAGGTGGATTTTTCCTTTTTTTTTTTTTCAATGAGTTGGGGTCTCACCCTCACTCAGGTGAGCCTGGAACTCCTGAGCTCAAGCAATTCTCCCTCAGATTCCCACAGTGCTGGGATTACAGGTGTGAGCCACTGCACCCGGCAGGGGGCCATTTCTGACACACCTAAACTAGGTTCCTTTCTTGCCCCCTACGTATTACTTTCTGTCTGTAATTTCCTTTAGAGCACTTAGCACAGTCTGACATCATCATGTTTATTTACTTGTCATAGCCTGTTCCCCTTACCTCTTTCACTGTTAAGATGTGAGCTTCTGGGCCAGGGATGGCTCACTCCTGTGATCCTAGCACTTTGGGAGGCCAAGGCGGAAGGGTCCCTTGAGCTCAGCAGTAGTTCAAGACCAGCTGAGCAAAGCAAGACCCTGTTTCTACTAAAACTAGAAAAACTGACCTGCCATGGTGAGACATGTCTGCAGTCTCAGCTATTCAGGATGCTGGGGCAAGAGGATCACTTGAACCCAGGAGTTTGAGGTTGCCATGAGCTAGGTAGGCTGAGGCCATGGTACTCTAGGCAGGGTGAGAAAGCAAGACTGCCTCAAAAGAAAAAGAAAAAAGATGACAAAGATGTGAGCACAGGGGTCTTGTCTGTGTTTTTCTAGACCTGTATTATCAAAACCAGAGTGGGTTTGGGCCTAGGTTCGGTTGCTTGTGGCACAAAGATTCAATTATTGAGACAAATGAGGATTGCCAAGGAAGAAAGAAAAAAAATTGTTTTTGAGACAGTCTCACTTGGTCATCCATGGTAGAGTGCTATGATGTCAGCTCACAGCAACCTCAAATTCTTGGGCTCAAGTGATTGTCTTGCCTCAGCCTCCCAAGTAGCTGGGACTACAGGCACCTACCATAAAGCTCAGCTATGTTTAGAGATGGGATCTCAGGGTCTCGCTCTGGCTCAGGCTGGACTCAAACCTGTGAGCTCAGGCAATCCACCTACTTCGGACTTCCAAGTGCTGGGATTATAGGCGTGAGCCACTGCACCCAGTGAAGCAACAAGTTTTTAATCTGACTGACATCTGGGAGAAGCTACCTGGAATCCACCTATCCCTCAGAGTAAGGGAGATAATGTGCTTTTTAAGGAAGAGCCACCGCCACCGGCAGGTGGAGGGGAGAGGTGAGTGCTGCTGTAAGGACTTATGCCCTGGGGCCTTCAGAACCTCTACTGCAGTGCTTAGAAAATCCATCTTTTCAATCTGGGTGTGGCAGCTGAGGCCTAAAATCCCAGCACTTTGGAAGCCCTATTGAAGTTGGAGAATCACTTGGGCCAGGAGTCCTTCATTGTGGGGAAACATCTTAAAGGGTCAAGTAATTAATTAAAGGTGAGGATTATAAACATCCTGGTGTTCATCATAGTTCATTGCAACCTGAAACTCCTGGGCTCAAGTGACCCTATTGCCTGGCCTCCAGTAGCTGGAGCCACAGCCAACACTCCCTGCTAATTTTTTTGAGAACTGATGTCTCATTTTGCACAGGCTGGTCTCCTCCTGGCCTGAAGAAATCCTACCTGGGTCTCCCAAAGTGTTGGGATAACAGGCATAAACCACCTCACCCTGCCTGTTTTCTGCTTTTTTCTTTTTTTGTACTTACACTATGGTGAACAGTTTTATATTTTCTGCTATTTTTTGACAAAGAGAATGAGAACCAAGGTCTGTTGCCCCAAGGCCACCCTTTTGCCCACTTCTCCAGCTTTTCACAGAGTGTAGTCACTGGCCTTGCCCTTCCCTTGGCCCCAGGTGGGCAGATACTTGGCAGACAGTCCCTTCTGCCAGAGCAGTCTCACAGACTCTGGCAGAGAGCGAAGGGTGGGGGCAGGGAACAAGTCCTGGTTTAGTGTGACCATCCCTGGAACTCAGCTGCAGCCCTAGAGGTGGTTAAGCATCATCCCCTTAGGGCAAGAGAATGGACCAGAAGAGGCCCCTGTTGCCTTCCTCCACCCTCCCCCTCAAACACACTTCTGGGCGGCTATTCAGCAGCTGGACTTCTATCTAATCCTTTTCTGGAGTCTCTGCACATGGGGCACTCCCTGCATGCTGAGGCCCGGAGAGCCTGCCGGGGAGTTGAATTTAATCCTAACTGCCCTAAACAGGTAGGGTGAGCTTGGCAAAATCTAGTACCCTCTTTGGGCCTCAGTGACCTCATCTGCGTTGGTCTTTTTTTTTTTTTTTTTTTTTTTTCTTTCTTGAAGCAACTACAGAAAACAAATTTTTTGTTTGTTTTTGAGACAGTCTCACTCTCTCACCTGGGTAGAATGCCATGACAACATAGCTCATAGCAACTTCCACCTCCTGGGCTCAGACAGTCCTCTTGCTTCAGCCTCCTGAGTAGCTGGAATTACAGGCATCCAACACAATGGCTAGTTTTTCTTTTTCTTTCTTTCTTTCTTTTTTTTTTTTTTTTTGAGACAGAGCCTCAAGCTGTCACCCTGGGTAGAGTGCCTTGGTATCCCAGCTCACAGCAACCTCCAACTCCTCGGCTCAAGTGATTCTTCTGCCTCCGCCTCCCAAGTATCTGGGACTACAGGCGCCCACCACAACGCCCCGCTATTTTTTGGTTGTAGCTGTCATTGTCGTTTGGCAGGCCCGGGCTGAATTCGAACTTGCCAGCTTAGGTGTATGTGGCTGGTGCCTTAGCTGCTTGAGCCACAGGCACGGAGCCAAGTTTTTCTATTTTTAGTAGAGATGGGGTCTCCCTCTTGCTCAGGCTGGTCTTGAACTTCTGAGCTCAAGCAATCTACTGACAGGCGTGAGCCACTATGCCCAGCTACCTGTGTTGTTTGTTCATAGTTTTTTTTTTTTTTTTTAGAGACAGAGTCTCACTCTGTAGCCCTTGGTAGAGTACTGTGGTGTCATAGCTTACAGCAACCTCCAACTCCTAGGCTTAGGGTGATTCTCTTGCCTCAGCCTCCCGAGCAGCTGGGACTACAGGTGCCCGCCACAATACCCAGCTGTTTTTCTGTTGCAGTTTGGCCGGGGCTGGGTTTGAACCTGCCTCCCTCAGTACATGGGGCTGCTGCTCTATCCACTGAGCCACAGGCACTGCCCAGTTTGTTCATAGTTTTAAAGGTACTGTATAGACATCTCATAGATTTCAGCTGCTACAGATTATCAGTTCCAAACAAGAATCCCATGGCTTCCCCTCAGGGCCACAGACAGGCTGCCAGTAGTGACAGGAGCTGGTGCTTCCTGATTTATGTCCAGTAGCAGAGAGCATACTTCTGGTCCTGCATTCTAGGCTAGAATCACCCAAGTCACCCAAGGTCTGCAGCCAGGCGGATGGAAAGTGATGACCAGGGCCAGGCTTGGTGGCTCACACCTGTAATCCTAGCTCTCAGGGAGGCAGGTAGATCTCTTGAGCTCAGGAGTTCAAGAGCAAGATCCCGTCTCTACTAAAAATAGAAAAAACTGGTTGGGCATTGTGTTGGGCACTGGTAGTCCTAGCTACTCAAGAGGCTGAGGCAAGAAGATTGCCTAAGGCCACGAGTTGGAGGTTGCTGTGAGCTATGACATCCGAGCACTCTGAGGGTGACAAACTGAGACACTGTTTCAAAAAAAAAACCAAAAAACCAGTCCTGGTGGTTCACACCTGTAATCCTAGCACTTTGGGCAGCTGAGTGAATGTATTGCCTGAGCTTACCAGTTCTGAGAGGAGCCTAAGACTCTGACTCTAAAAATAGCCGTTGTTGTGGCGGGCGCCTATAGTCCCAGCTACTTGGGAGGCGGAGGCAAGAGAATCACTTGAGCCCAGGAGTTGGAGGTTGCTGTGAGCTGTGTGACACAGCACTCTACCAAGGGTGACAGCTTGAGGCTCTGTCTCAAAAGAAAAAAAAGAAACTGATGCCCAGGTTAAAACAATTAGCAGTACACTTCCTTGGGGCAGGGTGGGGTCAGCTTCTTCATTGTGTGAGGTGTGGTGCTTTTAGGTGTGGAGGAGACAATTGGTGCCAAGTAGCTATTCCACAACGCCCCTGTAAGTAATCAGCATGGTTCTAGGCCCTTGGGACAGCCGATAAATGTTAGCTAGTACTGTTGGGCAGTAAAATAAGGCGGTATGGGAGAATCAGCCTGGCACAGTGTCATTTTGCAATTCTGTCAAGTCTCTAATCTGCCATAGACTACTAACTTTGTGGTTCAGACAAATTATGGAGATTTAACAATTTTAGAAGTGGAAAAGGTGTTTTTTTTAGACAGACTCACTTTGTCACCCTCGGTAGAGTGTGGTGGCATCATAGCCTCCCGAGTAGCTGGGACTACAGGCTACAGGCTCCTGCCACAACACCTGGCTTTTTTTTTTTTTTTTTTTGAGACAGTTTCACTTTGTCGCCCTTGGTAGGGTGCTATGGCATCACAGCTCACAGCAACATCCAACCCCTAGGCTTAGGCAATTCTCTTGCCTCAGTCTCCCAAGTAGCTGGGACTATAGGCGCTCGCCACAATGCCTGGCTATTTTTTGTTGCAGTTTGGCCTGGGCTGGGTTCAAACCCACCACACTTGGTATTTGGGGCCGACGCCCTACCCACTGAGCCACAGATGCCGCCCCAACACCTGGCTTTATCTATCTATCTATCTATTTATTTTAAGACAGCATTTCATTATGTCTTATGTCGCCCTCAGTAGAGGTGCTGTGGTGTCATAGCTCACAGAAACCTCCAACTCTTGGGCGTAAGCGATTCTCTTGCCTCAGCCTCCCAAGTAGGTGGGACTATAGGCACCCGCCACAACACCCGGCTATTTTTTGTTGAAGTTGTCATAGTTGTTTTAGCTGGCCTGGGCCAGATTTGAACCTGCCAACCTTGATGTATGTGGTGGGTGCCGCCCTTTCCTTTCTTTTTTCCTTTCCTTTCCTTTCCTTTCCTTTCCTTTCCTTTTCTTTTCTTTTCTTTTCTTTTCTTTTCTTTTCTTTTCTTTTCTTTTCTTTTCTTTTCGACAGAGCCTCACTATGTGTCACCCTTGATAGAGTGCTATGGCGTCATAGCTCACAGCAACTTCAAACTCGGGCTCAAGCCGTCCTCTTGTATCAGTTTTCTTTTCTTTTCTTTTTTTTTTTTTTAACTGTTATTTGCATTTATTTTATGTTGCCTTTATTTCCCTGCCATAAGTTTTTGTTTCTTGTTTCTTCTGGGATATCTTTTTTTTTTTTTTTTTTATTCTGGGATATTTTTTCTTCTGTGCTACCTCTTCAGGTTTGGGAACAATCTGTTCCTTTTCAGTAAGGATCATCTCAATGTGGCAGGGGGAGCTCATGTATGGGTTAAGGCGAGCATAAGCTCTGTAAGTTGGGCGACGCATCTTGGATGCTTTGTTCACTTAGATATGATCAATGACCAGAGAATCTACATCTAAAGCTTTAGTCTGCATTTTTAAGCATATGCAACAAAACTTCAGCACTCTTTTTGGGCCACCAACCCTGTGTCCAGCCCCAGTGTTTGGCCTGGGCACACCTACCAACTCCACCATTGTAATGTCAGAACAGTACACATTGTTTCTTTAAGGTGACATCCTTCAGATACTTGGTGGCTTTTTGTATATGCATAACCTTGATGGCTGGGCAGTTTCATGTGTGTTTTTAAAGTGAACACAAAGATTTGAACCTCTTGACTTGCATGACTTTGTGGGGTTTTCTGGGTCAAGTGAATAGCAAACCATTTTCACAGATCACCTCAAGCCGCTTAGGGGAAGAGTGTATCAGTTTTTCTATTTTAGTAGAGACACAGGTCTCGCTTTTGCTCAGGCTGGTCTCAAACTCGTGAGCTCAGGCAATCCACATTCCCTGGCCTTCCAGAGTGCTAGAACTTGCCTGATTTCAAGAGAATAAGGCAAGTATAGATTCTTCTCAAATTAAAACCTAATGTGGAAAGCATTAAATGAGCAAATAGTTTGGGAAACTATTTTTGACCTGAAATAGTATTGGTTCATAGATTATTATGCCCATTATAAACAAAATTACACTAATACAATTGAAATAGAAGAAAAAAATTGTTCCATCAAAATGAACATGGGAATGAAACAT
>CAUYPK010048849.1:0-24027 GCA_963574355.1 Loris lydekkerianus | reverse complement strand
TACACTAGTATTTGGCAAATACTGTAGTAGAGGTAATCAGGGCTCTATGTGGTGATACTCTCCAATATCTGTCTGGTAGAGAAGGGATAATGAAAGAGGAGGTGACACTAACCAGCATCCTAACGGACTAGCAGGAGAAGTCCAGGTAAGTACAGGACAGGACCTGAGAGCTCAGACAGCAAGTATTCAGTGTTCCAGACCTATGACATATTAGAAAAACCAGTGCATCCTAAGTGACTTGATAGGGCTGGTGCATAGTTTTAAAAGTGAATATCAAGAAATGACAGATACATTAATAGAAAAATCAGTTTACTGGTATATCAGATACCCCTGTTTATTCAGTATTTCTTGAAGTCTATATACAGTTAATGGAAATAATGTCTTTTTAAAATACATAATTAGGAGGGGGTGGGGGTTGCCAGTAAAATCAATAGACTAGGATCTTCCCCAAATCCGCTGGTTCATAAAAGCAACAGGACAAATAGTCAGAATAATGTTTTGTTCAGAAGTCTAGAAATTAAGCAATAGCTTTCAGCAATTGTAAGAGTGTTTGTTCAGGAAAAATAACCAAATTTCAGGAATAAGTGAACCTTGTGGCATGTCAACTTAAGTTATTTTCATCCTACATCTTCAGCTCCACAGTATCTTCAAAACTCAGCAGCCACCAAGCCTGGGCAGAACCCATGGAAGCATGGCTGGGGGAAGCAGAATGGAGTCTGAGCTCCTTCAAAGCCCATTTCCATAAAAATATCATTTTCCTGCCTGGCAGTACCATGAAAGGCCCCACTCTCAAAACTGTCTTTATTTGTCTTAAATTGGAGCTCTCCCAGAGTGAATAGTCTTTTGTCTGGGGGCCTTAAAAAAAAAAAGTAATTAGCAATTGTTTAACATTACAGCTGCCTTAAGCAGTGCATAACAATTTGGGACAAGCTAGCAAAAAAAAAAAAAAAAAAAAAAAAAAAAAAGTGTAAAAGAAAAAGCTGGGGACAAAAGCTGCCTGTAGCATAGGGCTCTGTGTATACCCAGGCTGTGTATAGCCAGAAAACACCCGAGAATGCTTCAAGCTCTTACCTCTGCTAACATTGGGACTCTGAGCAAGCAGCAAGTGAGGGCTAAGGATGAATTTTCAGCCTGGCTTAGTGTTTAAAATTGCCCAACACATGCACAGAGTCTGTCAGCAAGACAAATGTGTAAATAAAATACTATGCAGAGATTTCATGATACAGACTGGATGAAGGCTACAGATGTAACAGAATTAGTTCTGAAAAAGTCAATAAATACCTAAAGAAAACACTACAACAAACCAAACAATGAATCCTAAGGTAAGGAGAAAATTTTATTTCCAAATTTGCCACATTATGTTAGTTAAAATTTTCTTTTTTAAACAACACTAAATAAAAAAAAAAAAAAAAAAGATAAGATACGGGGAAAAAAAGAAAAGAAAAAGAAGGAAGAATCCATAATGTATGGATTATACATAGGAACCAAAATCATCATGGAAAGCTATTCATTAGTAAGCCTGCCACTTGAAATTATTACACAAATATTTTAATTCACCATGTTAAATATTAGAATTATGCCTAAAAATAAAAGGAAAGTATAAAAATAGAAGATAAGTATAAAAACTTACCAAATGTAATATCAATAAAAAGAAATGATGAAAGCAAACCAAATGTAAATTCTGGCATTGAAAGCTACAAAAAATGAAATGAAAAATTTGCTTGAGGAACTCAGCAACAGATTTAAGTGGGCAAAAAATGAATCAGCAAACTATGATAAACTATGATAGATTGTGATTATCGTGTCTGAAGGCTTTAAAACATGAATGGAAAAAAAATGATCAGAACTTCAAAAATCTGTGGGACCATCAAGTTTGCTAACATGAATATAATGTGATTTTCTGATAGAGAGACAAGGGCAGAAGAATATGTAACTAACTAGTGGCAGAAAACTTACCAAATGTGAAGAAAAGCATTAATATACACAGCTAAGAAGCATAACACATTCCAAGTTGTGTAAATTCAGAGATCCATGCTTAGGCATATAATAATGAAAACTGTGGAAATTATAAAGTCAAACAGAATCTTGAGAGTAGTAAGAGGGAAGTGATTCTTCACATACAAGGGGTCTTCAATTATGTTAGTAGATGATTGATCATCGTAAACCAATGGAAACCAGAAAGCGATAGACAGTACATATATTCAAATGGCTAGGAAGAAGAATAGAGAATGAAAACAAAAACTTTTAGATCCATCAAAACTGTGTTTTGAAAATGGTTAAATGATGTAGAAATTATTTTTAGGTAAAAAATGAGAAAATTTGGCTGAGCACCCGTAGCATAGAGGTTACAGCTCCAACCACATACACCAAGGCTGGCAGGTTCAAATCCAGCCTCGGCCAACTAAACAATAATCACAACTGGGTGTTGTGGTGTGCACCCGTAGTCCCAGCTACATGGGAGGCTGAGGCAAGAGAATCGCTTATACCCAAGAGTTTGAGGTTGCTGTGAGCTGTGATGCCATGGCATTCTACAGAGGGTGACAAAGTGAGACTCTGTCTAAAAAAAAAAAAAAAAAAGAAAATTTGGCAGCATCCATAGCTCAGGGGTTAGGTCTCCAGCCACATACACCAAGGCTGGTGGGTTCAAACCCGGCCTGGGCCAGCTGAAAAACAATGACAACTGCAACAACAAAAATAGCTGGACACTGTGGCAGGTGCCTGTAGTCCCAGCTACTTGGGAGGCCAAGGCAAAAGAATCACTTAAGCCCAAGAGTTTGAGGTTGCTGTGCACTGTGGTGCCACAGCTCTACCCACGGAGACATAGTGAAACTCTGTCTCAAAAAAAAAAAAAAGAGAGAGAGTGAGAGAGAGAAAATTGTTACTAGCAAGACTTTCCTACAAGAAATGCTAATGGGAATCCTTCAGAAAGAAATGGAAGCACACTAGAAGTACTTAAAATATGAGGAGATAAAGAATGTTAGAAATGGTAACTACATTGATAAATAGACGTATAGGACAGTATGAATATATTTTTGTTTAACATTTTTAGCCTATCTCTTCTAAAAGAAAATTCTATTAAGCAATAATTATAAATCATGACAGCTAAATTATATCAACTAGGCTAACCCATGGGACCTGGCTGTTGGTCAAACACTAGATGTTATTGTGAAAATATTTTTCATTAATATATGTATTTCTCATCCACAATCAGTTGACCTTAAGTAAAGGAGATTACCCTATTGCAACTATTTAAAAATGCACATGAAGTTTATGGACACCCTGTATAATGTAAATAGGGTTCTTTCCATTAATTGAAGGACTTACAGCAAAAGCTGAGGTTTCCCATAGAAGAAGAAATGCTTCCTCAAGACTGAAACATGAAATTCTTGCCATTGTTTCCAAGCTATCCTTGCATTTCAGACCCAAGACTACACCACCACCTCCTTTTGAGTTTCCAGCTTGCTGGGCCTACCCTACAGATGTCACAGTTGTCCATATCTGCAATCCTGTGAGCAAATCCCTTCACATAAATACTGTTTCTGTTTCTCTGGAGAATACTGATTTGCAATATACTAATACAAAGATGTACTGTAAATCCTAGTTATTCACCATAGACACATAGACGTGTTCTATAAAGTATCGTGAATGCTGATTAGTTAATGCCAAACTATTCCTCCCATAGAAGCTTCTTCCTTGGGAAGCTTTTATCATATATTTATTTATATACATCACATTACTTATAATCATAAATCCTAAAAACAACTCAACATGATAGATTCTATTATCTTAATGAAAAAATGAGATTCAGAAATAAGAAAGGACTTGCCTGAGGCCTTTCCACTAACAGTTGCTGGGGTGGGATTCAAATGTCACCCCCTGGCTCTGGAGCTGGAGCTGGAGCTCACTGCACTGTGCTGCCCTGCCCACTGCACTCCAGTTTCCACCCTCTGGTCGGTTCTGCATGACAGTTAAAACAAGAGAGCAGAGCATTGTCTTCTGCAACTATAGCTGGGATTGTGCAGGTTGGGTGACTCTTTTTTTTCTTTTTTGTCATTGTGTGCATATTTGCAAATGACCACAGAAATGCAACTATTTGGTAATATTTTTGAAATTACAAGTGTATTTTCGCAAGTAAGGAAATTTAAAATACAAGGCCATGAATAATGAGGATTAGTTATATTTTATAACAGTAAGTATAAGAAAAGGTGGAAGAAATGTAAGCTAGGTAGGACCAAAAAATTTTCACACTATAGAAATTGTATTGACATTAATGTCAACCAGATTGCTAGAATTAAGACATTATAATTCCCAGAGAAGGCACTAAGAACAACCTTAAAAAAAAAGTAACACAATAATAATTTAAATAATGCAATCAGTAATATTATTTTTTTTGACACAAAACAATTGACTGAGGCAAAAATCTCAATCAGTTGAGGTCTATTTAGCTAAACTTAAAGATGCACTCAGGAAATACTCAAACCACAAACAAGACTGTGGCTGTTTTTCCAAAGGAGAATCTTGAAGTCTCAGCATTTACAGGAAGAACAAAACAAGGCAGAAGGGGGGAGAGAGACAAAACAGTTATATCCTCAGGAGACACACGAAAATATACATTTTACATAAGATAAGGCAAATGTTTCAGGAAAAAAAGATAGTGAAAGAAGCATCAATTATGTATGTGACCCTGGGTAGGTGGAAGAATGTTTGATCCTGTCTTGTCTCTGTTCTGCACCTAGGGAGATAACTTGTAATTCATTATTAGTGTGTAATCCAACAGACTTTAGTTGTAGAAGCTAGATATATGCTGCAGTTTTCATTCCTTGCTTATGGGAAGCTAGCCAGGAATTTCCTTAATGAATACCTTGGGGCTAGTCCTTCACAGGGGCCTGAGGTCTTTCCTTTCTGTTTGCACAAGCTGGAAGGGTGTTCCTGAGATTTATTTTTTTTCATATTTAGCACAAAAGAAGGCAGCAATGGTAGAGTAATAGGAAAAAAAAAAAACAAAAAACATGAAGAAAACAAATAGAAAAATGGCAGATATAAACCCAACCTTATCAGTAATTAACACAGTAATTAACAGTAAATGCAAATGTATCAATTAGAGGTTGTGAAGCTAAATTATAGCTTTCACATGAAGGCTATAACCAAACTATAGCACAAGACTATGGGGAAAGGACCAAGGAAGGGAACGGGGGGGGGTTTGGTGGAGGGAGGGTAATGGGTGGGGCCACATCTATGGTGCATCCTAGAATGGGTGCAGGCGATTCCACTAATGTACACAGCTATGATTTAACAATTTAAAAAAAAAAAAAGAATTTGGAGAGAATGGAAAAAAAAAAAAATCCGTAAACTAGACCTAACTATATGTGCTTCCCTACTAATAACATGCCATAGATACAAAACAATAAATATGTTAAGAAGAAGGGGAAAAGAAGATAATCCATGCAAATGGTAACCAAAAATGAGATGGAGTAATTGACATCAGAAAAAAAAGACCTTAAGACAAAAAATATTACTAGAGACAATTATATTTATAAAGATAAAGGTGTCAAACTTTCAAAATGTAACAATATGAATATAAGCATACCTAATGAGAAAGTCTCAAAAATATATGAAACAAAAATGGACAGCATTAGAGAATTAGACAATTCAACAATAACAGTTGGAGATTTCAATGCCCCTCTTTCCATATGATACATGGTAGGTAACAGCTTCTGCAAATGAGTTATAAATATCCTTTCCTGCTGCGAACCTTTCCTCATCAGGTCCTGTGGCAGGCAGCTCTTGGGTAGGTTCAGTCTGATTTTGTGGATTAGTCCTCTTCCACACATTCATTAAACTTTGGTTTAAACTCATAATATTTGTGGGCTCTCTCATAATTATGTATTTTTTTATTTTCCTCTCCTCAGTCAAGAAGATGAATTCCTTGAATAAGAAAAGCTTATTTTTGAGCAGAAGGTTTGGTTAAAGCACACATGCTCCATAACTATTTCAAGAACAAAATGGATATTCATTAATTACTATTCAGTTGATAGCAAAAGATGAAACTGGCTGAGTTAGGTACAGAGCAATACAAATTTGAAGGGATTACAGTTCTAAAATGAAGTTTGAAAATAATTCAGGAAATGTTTGTGAACTTCCAGTGTTGTTCTATTACCTATAGAGAAGTAGCAGGCTTGGTTAATAATGTATAAATAAACTTTTCCATTTCCCAGGTTTGCTTGCATTCTCTTTTATGTTACAACTTACCTCATTCCAAATTATTATCTTGTTTTAATTGTTCCATGTGATCTTTCAATTAATATGAAGTCAGGAATTAATAACTGATAGAGACAAGATATTTTCCCTTTTTCTTTCTAAAGAACTTACAAAGTTTTGAGTTCAAAAGTAACAAGGGCTGCAATGTCAGATTGAAGTATAGGAAATATCACAGGGGAAAAAATGGAAAGGTTGATACAAAATATTTCCTGTTCTGCTATTTGTTAAATTCTGTGATGATGTGTGTGTGCATATGTTTGTGTCCACAAATGTGTGATCCAGTGATACATAGAAACAATTTTATATAGAATTTTGTGCAAGTAGTGAGGGCTAAGGATTGAGACAGTTACTGAGAGATATATTATGTTTTCTTAGGTAATAAAACAGGTGGACTATATCTGAATACAATTTCCTTACCTTTTTTCCATGGCTTATTTTCTCCTTTCTGCTTGTTACAAAGTAGCCATTCTCTTAGATCAGTTACACCAGACCTTTTCAATAAAATCTAGTTAGTAGGAAGGAACTAAAACATCTATTGTACAAAATATCAGTTACACTGTAGGTGGATTGAGGAGAGGCTGGTGAAAAGGTTTACATTGTATTCACCTGCCAATCATACCTGATCACTCTGGGGGGCCAGGGGTAGTGACAACTAGTGCTCTAAATTGTTTTTTTAATGAGGATGACTAGTAGATCATCCCCATTGTCCAGGAGCAGATGCAACTGTGTGTGTGCACATATGTGTGTGCCTGTACGTTTGTGTGCACACTTATGGGTGAGTCTGTGTGTATGGGTGCACATATGTGTGCCTGTGTGTATGTGTGCATAGATGTCTGTGCCTGTGTTTATGTGTGCACATACGTGTGTGCCTATGTGTATGTGTGCACGCATATGTGCCTGTATGTGTGCACATATGTGTGTGCCTGTATGTGTGTACAATGTGTGTGCCTGTGTGTATGTGTGCACACCCACACATGTATAGCATGTGTTCCATTTCATGCCGTTTTGTTTGTCCAAACATACAAGCACACACATATGTGCACACACACAGTTGCATCTGCTACTATGGGTAATAGAAGTAAGCTGAGCTTCTGAATGCTTGAAAATTGCAAGGTTTTAGTGAAAAGCAATGCAGATTTTATGTAATCATTCATTCTGTGACAACTTATTTGAAAAAAAAAATTTTTATGCCAAACACATAATTGTGCATTCTCTTTTTCTTACAAGAGAAAATCTTGGTCCAAACACATTATTACAAAAGCAATGTATGTAGTTGAGAAGATACTTTCTCTAACAAAATAAATGTCCACATAACCTATTTCCGATACATGCCTACTCCACAGAGCTCCTGTACAGTGGTGAATAGTGGGATACTTGATGAGCTTCAGGAAAGGCTAGAGCAGTTAGTTGTACGAGGGTGGTGTGAAGACTGGTGCTGGCCACCACTTTTGTCATGGGTCTGCAGTGAGGTAAGCATGAACACTGGATATAAGAGTTCAGAGATTTTTATTATAATTCAATATTGCTGCAGTATTCAATAACTGAGTAACTTTTTGTCAAATAACTTCTACTATGTTTTATTATTACTCAATAATAAGTGTAAACAAAAACAAAATAAAACAAACTTGTGTCCAAGAGAAAAAGTTTAGAGGAGCAGGCCCGAGGATATCACCTAGTTCCTTTCCTCATGCCCTAGGGAGATAGTCTAGTCACTAAGAAGCATTTTCCCTGAGGACTAACAGCCATCCTGCTTTCCTCCAGTTCTGTTCCAGTTTAGCTGTTGTGACACTCTTCACCTTATATATTGACAGGGGATGTTTATAGCTTGCTTGGCAGCTAAAGAAAGGATCTTTTTTATCTGTATGCTAATATAAATCTAAAACTAGTCATAGTTCTTAGTTTTGGGAGAGTGGTTTGTAAAATTGTCATTTTTACAATGGACACCCAAAAGTTGAAGTGGAATTTTGTTGGTACCTGACTCTCCTCCTCAGGATATATAATTTCTCTATTAGATTCCCAACAGGAGAAATAAAGTGCTTATTCTAAAGCCAATGAGTTCACATTAGCTCTTTATCTATTTTCTTAGTAAACAAATACTACAAGCAATGATTGTGGAAATCTGCACAAAATTTTAATGCTAAAAAGCCATAAGTTGACATGTTTGCAATGGCTGGGAAACCACTGATTTCTCTTTCTCTGCTAGAATGAAACCTACTTATAAAAAGATCTAGAGGAAAGCAATGAACATTTTTAAGGTGTTGTCTCCTGAATCTCCTGAGTAGGAGATATATATATTCATGTATTTTGACTTTTCCAATGCTGAGTTCAGTTTATGTATATAAGATGAGAGTTATCAGGAGAACTTATGTATATAAGATGTATATAAGATGAGAGTTATCAGGAGAACAGCTAATGCATGAGTTAGACTAATGGAAGAAGATTATTTATTTAGGTCAGCTCACACGCTCAAAGAGGTGAGAAGTGGAAGGTGAGGTCAGACTGCTCTGTTTTACTCAGAACACTATGTGACGTAGACCACAATACCAGAACAAGCAGAAATGAAAAAGAGTTTTAAATGTTTCACAAATATTCCTGCATGAGTGTTCTGTGGTCATTTGGACTCAGGTCTAATCTCTAATGTTGTAAGAAAGATAAAGGCAGACGGTGCCTATGGCTCAAGGAGTAGGGTGCCAGCCCCATATATCAGAGGTGGCAGGTTCAAACCCAGCCCTGGCCAAAAACTGCAAAACAAATTAAAAAAAAAAAAAAGAAAGAAAGAAAGAAAGAAAGATAAAGGCAGATACCCACCTTTCTGAAGAATCTGACTTGTTGGATGTTAAGATAAGAACCCTCAGTGTGGGAAACAATGTTCTGCTGGCGGTAGGATGGGGGTGCATTTAGATAGATGTTTTCTATTTTATTGAATGTTGACATTTCACCACAACTGTTTGGCACAATGAAGGCCCTACTCAAGCTTCCATGCCGGGCACTAGACAGAAGGACACTGTTCCCCCTTGGAGATCACTAAGGGCTCCAGAAAAGACTGTTGGAGAGAAGCCTGTCAGCTTCTTGAAAACCGTTCTGGAATGTTTTGCAATGGAGATATCTCTCAGTCTCTCTCTCTCTCGCCATATATATATATAATGTATATATACATACATCTGTGTATGGACATATACAAGTATATATAAGTTTGAACAATTGAGCTTGTGAACTCATCCTAGAAATGTGCTGTGTGCCTCATTTCTGAATATCACTATGGTCACCTTTAAGGTACTCACCTTGGAACGCTATGCAATGAATGTTGTCAGCACCTGGCCCACCCTTCAGAGCGATTTTGAAATGCTTTTCTGGAACATCCATCAGGACTGTCATCCTATGAGGTTTGACAATTAAGTTTGTGAATTCATCCTAGAAGAAGTGCTACATACCTTATTGCTGAACGTAACTATCTTCAAATTATTCCCCTTGACCACATAGGTTGACAGCTCTCATGGTCATTCCAGAAAAAGCATTCCAAATTGCTCTGAAGGGTGAAGTAGGTACTGGTGTCATGATGTGCAGAGTTGGCTTCATTTACTATATGACATGCATTAACATCACCGAATATGCCTTTGGAACTGTTCCATCCAGTTGGAACTTAAGGTTCAAGGCAGATGCTCAGTGCTGACTGTGGGGCCAGGCAGGACTAGTGGATGTGCACCCCTGAGGGTGGGAGGGGTGGGCTAGAGAACAGGGCCTGGAATTCACATGGGGACAACGTGTCTGCATCTGGACTTAGCAATATCACAGAGATTCAGTAAATTCAGGAAAAGGAACGAGAATTACTGATAGGAAGCCATGGAAATCATACCTAAATATACTTAAAACAGTATTTAAAATCACATATGTGGAATAAAGTGGAATAAAGGGAGCAGAAGAAGGAAAGAAGAAAATGTAGATCAGTCAATACCCCTGAGGAACGAGGAAAGATGTAAACCAGAAGGACCTCGGGAATGAGGGGAGCTGCTCAGCAGCCGGGAAGCAGAATCTAAGCTGCTCGCAGAGTTGCCTGTGTGAGCTGCGGGGTGCGCTTGGCCTAGTCAGGAACGCCAAGGAGCCGAGACAGATAGGCTCTGTCCAATGGCATTACAGTCCTTGATCTTTGTCCTATTTTCTTATTTCTAAAACTGTTCCAAGAGCCAAGCAACTACTGTCTTTTTCTGCCCACTCCTTGGTACAGTCCTTACCCCACCTCCAGCCCCACTCTGCACTGAGGCCGGGAATGGCCCCTCATGGAAAGATTTAAGACCCTGACAGCTGTGTGATTGCAAATGAGGAGCTGGGGGAGGGGAGGGACAAAAAAGCAAATCTACTTACAGCATCAAAGTCAAGTTGCGCTGTGGGATGAAAATTGCTGATGTTATCCTACGTGCATCTCTCTATCCCCAGTAGAAAAATTAAACTCTTTAACAGAAAAACAAAATGAACAGGTAATGCTCATGAGAAGCCAAGTTGTGTGTTGCTCACTCTTTGGTGGGTCTGTAGTGATTAGGTTCTAACAAGGCTTATTACATTTTCAACACTACCCAAATCTGTGGCAGGAGAGAGCAGATTCCTTCTCAGTCAATTTGAAATGTAGCCTGTGATTCTGTGTTTCCAGTGCACCCCCAGGAGGTGGCCAAGCTGCTGGTCTCCATGCCTGAGGGAGAGGAGAGAGGCTGTACGTAGAGTGCCTGCCTCACCTCTGCACCCAACAAGCCCAGCTGAGAAGAAAATGTACAGCCTCCCTCCAAGCTCTGTCCACAAGATGCTCCTCACACTTCGTTCACTCTCTGCCTGATGCCACCTGGCTATTCACTAACCTACCACGTTGTCCAGTTGTCTCCAAATCCATCAGCTTTATCAACCACAGATACTACAATAACAGGTTTGCGAGCACTTTCCCTGTGCAACATGTTGTGCTAACTGCGTTATATATTGATCCTACTCTCTCTTCCCTGCTTTTATTTTCTTATAAATGTCTCCCTGCATGTCTTTACCCCATTGGAAAATGAACTTCAGGAGAGCAGATCGATCTTCATCTTACTGTTTTCTGCTATGTCCCAAGGGCCTGGGATATGTCAAAGCACATTAGTAAGGGAGTAATAAATAATTTCAAAATGAAATGAAGAACTGAAAAAGGTAATTGGTATCAAATATGTATTTTTATGTTATACATGAGAAAACTAATATTTAGTTACAGCAGAATCAGTATTTTTTTATGCTACACATGAGAAAACTAATATTTAGTTACAGCAGATTTTGAAATCATTTCATATTCCTCACCACTATACTGTAATTCATTTTAACACAATTCTTATCAACACATTTGGTCCATATCACAATTGGTGATTTCCCATAGTCTTACCTATTATCCATAAAGTTAGGTCAACAAAATCCTGGCTTGACTCAGTCTAAGCCTTCAACCTGAAAGTTTGAACTGCGTCTTAGACTCAGTCTAAGACTTCAACTTTGCAACCTTCAACTTGCAAGTCTAAGACTTGCAAGCTAACACCTATGATTTAACAAAAACACACAACAGTCTAAGACTTGCAAGTGGCCTTGGAAGAGATTCTGTGACTGCACTAGATGACAGAAGAGATACTCCTGCCACTAGTCAGACCTGTCAGACTCTTTCCTCTACCTCGCTTATATGTCTGTTAACTGAGCAAAGCTCAGAAACATAATACAGTAAGGAAGGAAGAAATGAAGAATTGCATGAAATTAGATCTGAAAGGCAATGGTTTATTGGAAGCAGAACTGCCAGGTTTCAGATTATATAGTCCATAGCTTCCTGTCTTCTCTTCAGGACAGGATCTTGGTTCCATCGCTGTCCTGTCCCCTTGTTTTGCCAGTGAGGGAGCTCTAAGAAGGCAGGGGCTCCAGTCTTGTCACTTCTGTGTCCCTGGTCAGTGTTCAATGAACGTTGTTGGGTGGTGACATTTTCCAAGCTAATTTAAAACATTTGCAAATATAATATAAAGCAAAGATAAGATGAGCAAAGGGGATAAAAAGAAGTCAAAAAAAAAAAAAGAGAAATAAGAAGCAAAAGAAGAAATAGGCCCAGATAAAACAACAGTAGCTCTGCACATAAAATGAAAATGTCATTAACTAATTTGGAAACAGGGAAATGGATGAGGGAAAGGACAGAAGCCAATAGACAGATGTGTACTCACAGATTTAGCAGAGGAGTGGAGAGGTCCTGGGATGGGGGCAGCAAAGGCAAGAGCAGAAATTTCCCCCGAAAGCAGAGTCCTGGGTACCACGTATTTAATGTGGAAAAGGGACCTTGGGAGGGGTGGAAGGGTATTCACAATAAGTAAAGATTATTTTGCAATACAAATTGTTGTTGAACGTTCAAATGTACAACATCAAGCTTAAACTTTGGCTTCTATAAAAACATTAGACGGTTGTACCCTATAATTATGTATAGTTATTATGTGTCAGCTAAGAATAGTAAAAAAAAATATGTTTCTGATAGGACCGTGAAAAATTGGTTCAACCTCTGAAAATCAATTGATGGAATATATCATATCAATAGAATAAAAAACAAAAAAAAATTCTTAATAGATGCAGAGAAGGTATTGGACAAAACCCAACATATGCCTATGATTTAATAAAAACATACAACAGGCTAGATATGGTGGCTTATGCCTATAATCCTAGCACCCAGGGAGGCCGAGGCAAGAGGATTGCTTGAGCTCAGGAGTTGGAGACCAGCCTGAGCAAGAGCAAGACCCTGTCTCAACCAAATACAGGAAAAGTTATCCATGCATGGTGGTGTGTGCCTGTAGTTCCAGCTACTCAGGAAGCTGAGCAGGAGAATCTCTTGATCCCAAGAGTTTGAAGTACCAGTGGGCTATGATGAGGTCATTGTACTCTAGCTGGGTTGATAGAGTGACACTCTGTCTCAAAACAACAGCAACAAACACTCAGTAGATTGTAAACAGAAGGGAACTTAACCTCATACAAGGCATGTACAAACAACCCTCAGCTATCAACACACCTACAGGTGAAAGACAGAATGCATTCACCTAAAAAATCACAAACAAGGCAAGGGTGTCTATACTTCTATTTAATGTGACAGTAGAGGTTATTGTCAGAGCAATTATGCATAAAAATGTACACAGCTATGATTTAATATTAATAAAAAAAGAAATTTATTTAAAAAATGTCCTAAAGAATCCACTAAAAAGTATTAGAACTAAGAAATGAGTTCAGTTAGGTTCCAACATACTGGATAAATATGTAAAAATCAATTTTATTTTTATACTTTCAATAAACACTGAAAATAAAATACAGAAAAATTCCACTTATAGCATTATCAAAATGAGATAGTAATAAACTTAATAAAAGGAAATATGAAATTTATATTCTAAAAACTACAAAACATTGTCGAAAGAAATTATACAGACCTAAATAATTTCAGAACATTCTAAGTTTGTAGATTGGAGGACTTAACATTATTAACATGGCCATCCTCAAAATGATCTAAAAGTCAATCTGACCTCCACTGGAAACTTAACAACTGACCTTGTAGAAATTGAGAAGCTGATTTTAAAATTTATATGGAATTGCAAGGGACACAGAATTGCCAAAATAATCTAGAAAACAAAGAACAGAGTGAACGGATTCCTATTTCCTGATCTCAAAACCTGTGAGAGTGGCATAGGATAGACATACAGACAAATGGAATAGAATTAGAAATCCAAAAAAGAAAAATTATGCTTCTGTAGGTAAGTGACTTTTGACTAGGGTGCCAAGAACATCCAGGGGGGAAAGAATCATCACTTCAACAATGGTGTGAGACCCCTGGATAGTGATATGGAGAGACACGAACCTCATAACATATGCAAAAATTAACACATAGTACATCTAGGGTCTAAACGTAAGAACTAAGACTATAAAAAATTAGATTAGAACATAAGGGTTTATCTTAATGACCTTAGATTTGGCAAAGGATTCTTCCAGGTGACACCAAAATCACAGGCAACAAAAGAAAAAAATATACAAGTTGGACTTCTTCAAAATTGAAAACATTGTTCTTTAGAGGACAGTTGCCAAGCAAATGAAAAGATAGCCCATGGGGTGGGAGAAAATATTTTCAAATCATATATCTGAGAAGGGATTATTATCCAGGTTCTATCAATAACTATCAGAACTCAATATTTAAAAATAATAAAAATAGGAAAGAGAACTAAATAGATAGTTCTCCAAGGAAAACATATGAATGTCTAAGAAACACGAAAGAAGACGTTTGCCACAATTCTTAATCATGGAAATTCATAATGAAACTACAATGAGAAGCCATTTTATGCCCCCTAATTTGGTTAGAATTAGGTTAGAATTTGGTTAGAAAAATCTGTAATAAGTTTTGGTGAAGATATGGATAAATCGTCATCTGGATACACTGCTGGTGGAATGTCAAATGTGGCATCTTCTTTGGAAAATGGACTTGGCTATCTTTCAAACAATTAAACTGGGAATTATAATATAATTCTGTAATATGACCCAGCAATTCTATTCCTGGGCATATACAAAAGAGAAATGAAAACATATTCACAAGAAAACTTGTAAATGGATGTTCAGAGCAGCTCAAATATCCATGAACAGATGAGTAAGGAAAATGGAACTTTATCATACAATGGATTATTATTCAGCCAGTGTAGAAATGGAAAACTGATTCATGCCACAATATGGAAAAATTCTGGATAAACATTGAAAACGTCTGGCTAAGTCGTTGGTTACAAATGGCCACATATTACACGATTCCATTCATGTGTAATTTTAAGAGCAAATAACTGTTTAGAGACAGAAAGCAGATGAGTTGTGCTCAGGACTTCAGGGGTGATAAAGGAAAGGGGATGATACCTAAAGGGTACAGGTTTCTTGGTGAGGCAATGGAAATATTCAGAAATAGACTGTGGTGATGATAGTTGCACCTATCTGTGAATATACCAAAAATAATTGAAGTCTACTTTAATAAATAACTTGTCTGATAGATACATGAAGTGTATCACAATAAAGCTGTTAGTTTTTTTTTGTTGTTGTTGTTTGTTTATTTTACAAAGATGCTTCTGAAGAAATTATAGTTTTATTGGTTCATTTATTTATTTGGAAGATACACAGAGCCCACTCTCCTTCCTGCACTCTCTGGACACTGGAAATAACAGGAGCAAGAGAGCTGACATTGCCTCGGCCAGCGCAGGCTGCACCATTTCTTGCCTCCGCCTGTAGGGGTGAACACAGTCAGCTCAGCGGGTGCTTGATGAGCATCGGTTAAGCATCAGCATGGCAAACCGCAAGGCCATGGTCTATGCCCTCAAAGCAGCTCATGGAGATGACAGAGTCGACGTGTGATCCAGCTAGATGGGTGTGAGCCAGCTAGAAGGTGTCTGGTGAAGGCAGCCTTCTGAAGCCTCCTGAGGAGGTGATGCCCAAGCTGTCTCTGATGGTCAGAGAGGCGGTGGCAGTGGGGGGTCTGGCAGAGCAGAGGCAGGCACAGGACTGCAAGTGGTGAGGGTCTGGGGGAGGCTTCTTTCTGATTTCTTCCCGTCTGTCTCCCACCCTAGACAATCCTGTAGCACTGGCGACCCTGGCTTGAGGTTCAAGGGAGGGGGAGGTCTGGAGTGATGAGGAGCAGCAGAAAGGGAGGTGGCCACGGGCAGAGGAGAGACCAGAGGGAGAAGAATTCCTCAGTGTGTTACTCAGTATCCAGAGCTGAGAAATCTGGCAGGATTGAGGATTTAGAAGACTGAGTGGGCCATAAAAAGCTTAGCCATCTGTTTAAGAATAATACCTTGGATTTATAGTGCACATTGACTTCCAAAGCACCTTCCTATTTATTTCCCATACTCTCTGTCCGGCTGTGGGAGAGGTACAGGGCCTGCTGAAGAGAAAGTCTCAAGGTCTCTGTGAGCTCCTGCCAGGGACAAATCCTGCAGCGTACTCCTTCCACCCCTCTGAAGCCCAAGAGCCCTCCACCCCATTAAGGTGGCAGTAAACGAAAGACATTTTCTGGGCCTGAGCTGCAGGCCAGATACTGTACTTAAGCCTTAAGAGGCATTTAATTTTCACAATATTTTCCTGAAACATGGATTTTAGCCCACTCTCCTTAACAAGGAAGGTGAGGGGCTATACCATTAAGTAACATACCCAAGGCAACACAGCCACTGAACCCGGAGTCTTACTCCCAGGCAAGTATATACACTTTCTGCTGCCTTCTTTCACACTGCAGCAAAAGGGCAAGGCCTTTGTCTCTGCTGAATAACACTGCATCTGTGAAATTGCTGATACGTAAATAAGGACTCAAATAATTTGGGGGTGATTCTTCCTTAAACTATGTGAACACTTCTAACATCAGGGAGCCATTAGTATAAGGATATACATATATATATGACATACATATGATATGTGCATGAAACAAAATTAATGTGTGTAGCTTATGGTGTGCACATAATAATGTAAACATAAGTGCAGACATACATTATATGTGTGCATGTACTTACATATATGTGCACACACTCATACACAGAGTCTTTGTGACCGGTTTGCTGTGATCCACTGAAGGTGATAGAGTGAAGTCAGCTGGGAGGGTCAGAGAAGCAGCAGTGAATGGAAGATGTTCACTTTTAGATGACCTTAACTGGAGGTTGCCAGGTATCTGAGAGCGTCAGAAATAGTGGGCGTTAGTCAGGAAGGAAAAGAATATCATTAGATTCCAAAGACCTCTGGTAACTTGGACAATAATTCTTAGGGTTGATTTGCTGGGGTGTTTGCATTTTTGAGTGCATTAAATTAGAAAGATGACTACAGAATGAAGCCAGTGAACTTAATGTTACCTGCCAATTGCTCAGAGAGCTACATCAGCATTTTTTTTTTTTTTTTTACTTTTAGCATATATTTGAAAGGAGCTTATGCCCCTTTGGGGACAACCCTGTAAATTTAAGCAATAAAGCAAGGATACCCTTCTGGAAGGACAAAATATATAAAGACAAAAACATCAACTATAAATCAATGCATATTGATTTAAATAAATAGGTTCATTGCCCTGTGGTAAACCTAGCTCAGAGGCTGAGCAGAGAGTTTCCAATGCTACAAACCCATTGGCTTTGTATTTCTGAGCAGAAACTCCAAGGATTATTTCCTCCAAGACTTAATTTGCCTGTACTATCTTATAGTTGCAGAATTTACCCAGATGCTATGCACATCCAAAGCAAAGCCTGGGATGTGGCCCAAAGGACCTTTGCTGGGAATCAGCTATGCTTGTCATAAGTCAAAGTGTGGCATGAATGAGATACATCCACAAAGAGGGATGAAGGCAGCTGCCCCCAAAGTTCAAATGGGAGCGTCTGTGCTGCTGCTGTTCTGTTGTCCCTGAGTGGGTGCCACTTAGTGTCCCATGTGGTCAGACACACTGTGATAGGACTTCACCCACATTAATTGCATCTGTGTAGTAATAACTGGGCTGGTGACTGTCATCTGCCTCCTACAGCATGCTCTGGCCAGGATAGTTGAGGTAACATGTCGTGAAGGAAGGCCACTTCGCTTAGAGCACAGCCTCGCAGCACCCGTGGACGAGCCCAGGTTCTGCGAATCTCACCGTGACTGGCAGTGGGATCTCTCAGCCTTTAGGTGCATGTTCTTCAACAAATCCATTTTTTACTTCTGGGTGACGCATTCTCTGCCTGAAACATAAGAATCATATTTTCTGGCTCAAAAGTTCCTAGTACACCATTTTCTTTTGATATGGGAAAAGACAAAGGCCAGCATACAGCGAAAGTTGTGGATTTTGAAACTAGAGATTCCCTTTCTCTCCAGCTGAGAGAAATGAAGCTGCTCTCTCCTCTCCTGCCTCGCACCCTGGAAGCACTGGGGGCTGGTTGTCATCCCAGGAGGACTGCGCACTGACCCCAGCATCTCAGTGCTAAGCGGGGGCTGCAGAGTGCGTTCAGATCCGTGAAGGGCAAGTCCACCCAGGAGGGCTCAGGCCTTGTCATGAACATGCATTTGAACCATCAGGACCTTCCTGTCATGGAAGCCACACCCACTCTCTCTGCTAAGGAATACAGTGAGCGTCTGATCACAGAAAATCCTCCCATCAACCCCTGCTTGTCCCAGAAAATGGTTATTTACACAGAACCCTCTGCAAGTAACATTTAGTAACCTTTCCTCTTTCTAAAGCCTACGTCTGCTTCATTGCCCCCTTTCAGACAACCAGGGACTGAGAAAGTACCTGAAGATCCATTAGAAACTCCCTCTGCTTCCTCAAATGCCCCCTTGATAGAATGTGATGTGTGCCCATCAGGACTTCCTCTTTTTACCCTATAAAACTTTTTCTTTCAAACATCTTCAATCCCTTGCTGAAACAAAAGTGAGGGCAGATGGGCTTTCTCCACACAAGTTTATGAATAAACAAATTGTGTTAGCTTTGGCTCTGATATACTTTTGAACACGGACAGCAGGGAAGGATTTAAGCTGAGCAGGAAAGTGTGGCACACACATGGTGCCCATGCCCAGAAGTCTAATTAAATGAGTAAGTCTGCAGATTGATACCCAAATCTGCCTGCACACATATCATAAATTCTGGCTTTGGGTGTATTACAACTTGCTGTTTTTTGGGGAGTGACCTTGCTATTGCGAGGGTGGTGTCCTTATAGAGATGATTCCCCCCCATCTCCCAGCCAGCTCTCTCTCACCCATGCGATGCCTTCTTCCACCGGAGGATGCAGCAAGAAGACCCCCACCATATGCGGCCCCCTGGCGGTGGATGTCCTTTCCAGCCTCTACAACCATCATCCAAATACATCTCTGTTTATTATAAATTAGTCTGTTCTATGCTATTCCAGCAGCACAAAACAGACTTAGACACAGTGATTATTTTTCTTATTATTTCAACATAGACTGTGCTCTTTCTCAACTGGGCAGAGTTTTCCAAGGGACCAGAGCATTTTCACAGGTGGGTAGTTAGAACAGTGTCTTGTCTCTGGTAGGTGAGGATGGTAACTGACAGAACATCAAGGTTGCTCCGGTTCCTGAACTAAGTACTTCAACTCTGAGCTTCCTGATTCAGGCAGTAAGTTAATTCTACTCCTTTTCTAGAATGAGAAGGCCAAGACACAGCGTCTGAGGTTGTTGCCTACAGTGACATGACTCATAAATAGTAGACAAGGATTTCAAAGTTGAGTCCACAGCTCAGATTTTTGTACAGCATCAATCTTTGTCTAGGTTGACCTTAGGCTTTTCTATAAGCCACAGAAACTAACTTGTCAGTCTCTAATGCTTCCAAGTTTTCTAAAGCTATCTCAATGTCGTTGTTTAGCAGAAAACTCACATTTCATGCAAATCCCACTCTCAATATAATGAATTCCACCCAGCCGCTCATTTTTATAGATTTTTTTAATACAAACATACTGCAAAGGTGTTTCAGATTGTGTCGTATAAATCATAATGGTGGGTTGATGGTTGTTTTTCTAGACACTTTTTTCTTTCCTCAAACCTCTCCTATTGTTATTAAATCAAGACAATGTTTACAGGTTTTGATGAAAATAACACAAAGAAGACAAGATACTCTGTGTATGCTAAAGGGCTGCCTAAATGAATCATTAAGATCCAGCCTGGTAGACATATTCTCACTGCAGACAGATACTAGGGGAAGATGAAGTTCAGAATATACATATGTAGATTATGCAAATAAACCTCCTCTGTTGAAATAATATTGTTGAAGTCATAAAAGGTTAAATACTCTTTGTTTAATTTTATTTTTGAAATGGAGATTTCACTGGCTTTGTGGAAAGTTTCTGCCTGTGATTTAATTTTGGAACTTTACGGGCTGCATTCACCAAGGAGGCACACGCTGGTAAGACAAAGAGCAGTCTGTAAATTGAACTAGCCATTTCAAAACAATGGGGTCAATTAAGCTTGTTCTTAAGATCTTCCAACTCATTTTCCTTGGAACTTTTATTTTCTCAGGAGAGCAAGGTGATGAAGAGGTCTTTTAGATGATAATATGAGAATAGTATTTTAGAGACCCGCTGGGTGCAGGCAGTCGAAGATCCAAGGGAAGAACGGCATTGTAGTCTCAGTGTAGAAAAGGTAAGGAGGCACTATTAGACCAAACAGGTTAAAGAAACAGAAAGTAGGGTGTGGAGAGGATGGAGAAGAGAGCATGATAGGTAGAGGAAGGATAGGCAGAGGCCATGGTTTTCAGGAGCAAGGTCAATGTTTATATTTGATTCCACAGGCAACAGGGAAACCATGGGGTTGTATCGGTCAGATTTTGAATAGAAATCATACAGTGCCTTTCAAAGGGTTCAGATCAAAAGAATTTTATGAACAGTTTAGAGGTTGAAAGGTGTGAGCCAGGAAGAAACAAGGATTGCTGGGGATCCCAGTGATTAGCAGTGTCTGGAGGCTCGACCACTCATCCTGAAAATGTGACCTTGTTGGATTATTCAGAAGAACTAGCACAGTCTGCCCAGGCAGGGTGCAAATAAAAAGCAAAAGTGAGCAGAGACAGAAAGCAAAGGGAGAGGAGGGCATCCAGCATGAATAGAAAGCAAAAGTAAATTTGCACAGACTCTAGTGTAACAGAGAGAAAGTTTACTCAAGTAAAGAGCATCGTAGTGCATGTTCAGAGACGTGAAAGTGGGGGAGAAGGGACACCAACGCAAAGGCAGTGTAAAGGTGCAGATACCCTCTTGTTCTCCCTTTGAAATTGTTTGTATAACTTTCTCATCATCTATCTGTGTCTCCAGGCACCTCTGTCTCCTTTCCATTGGTTACTGGTTATCGTGGTTACGACACACCCACATCCTTTCCGTCTTTGGCTGAAATTCTTGAGAGCCGTTCTCCTATTGATTTTACCAATACTTGTGGCTTTTGTGGCATGCAGTGTTCTACAACCATCTCACATCCACATATGGAAACTGCATTGTGGGCAGATATCTTTGGTTAATTTGGTCCCTGGGTCGTCATAATGTTTGTGGCTTCCTTATTCAGCAGGCCAAGCTTTCCTTGCAATTCCCCCGAAGGGGGAATTGTCCCTTCTTTGTCCCTTCTCACTTTCCTTTGTCCCTTCTCGCTTTCCTCTAGGATAGTGGTTCTCAACCTTTCTAAGGCCGTGACCCTTTAATGCAGTTCCTCATGTTGTGGTGACCCCCAACCATAAAATTATTTTTGTTGCTACATCATAACTGTAATTTTGCTCCTGTTATGAATTGTAATGTAAATATCTGATATGCAGGTTGGTCTCAGGCGACCCCTGTGAAAGGGTTGTTCAATCCTCAAAGGGGTTGCCAGCCACAGGTTGAGAACCACTGCTTTAGGAGGTATGATTGTGAAATCTAGAATGGAAAAATGGACAACTATCACTCTGGCTGCTTCCTGCTGTAGGGGGTTTTGCCCGTCTTTCACAAACCCTCCTTAGGTTCCTGCCCCAAACAGAGTTCAGAGGTTTAGAAGCTTCTGGCCACTTGGTGAACAGGTTCCATCAGTATTTGTTGGAATCTCTGCATCACTATTATCTTTTTTTTTTTTTTTTTGAGACAGAGTCACACTCTGTTATTCTGGGTACAGGGTCATGGTGTCATAGCTCACAGCAGCCTCAAACTCTTAGGCTCAAGCAATCGTCTTGACTCAGTTTTTCATTTTTACTAGAGACAGGGTCTTGTCTTGCTCTTTCTCAGGCTGGTCTCCAACTCCTCAACTCAAGCAGTCCACCTGCCTCAGCCCCCCAGAGTGCTAGGATTACAGGTGTGAGCCACTAAACCTGGCCTTATTAACTTATTGTGAAAATGTTGTAGCCTGGGAGATGCAAACTGCCACTTAACTGGGATATGTGTAAATTTCACTATTTGGGCTTGTGCATACACACTTCATATGAAATGTTGGTAAACATGATAATCTAATTAAATTTTTTTGAAGAAATGATTCCTGGTTTCAGCTCCAACATACAAATATTAGGTTGTTTCAAACATTTTGTCCATTTTAATGTCATGTGTTTTTGTAGCTCCATATCTCAATAAATATTTATTCTACTGTGTCATGGTATATACTGATCGATGGAGAAATTTGTACTCTATACATTGATGCTGTTCATTTTTTTCTACTTTTAATTTTTTTTATTCTTTTCAGCCTATTAGTATATGATGTCATTAAGTGATTTTCGGCCAATTTTTCTCTACAAATTCAAATTCAACCAAAGCGCTGCCGAAACAGCCCGAAAAATTAACCAGGGATTTGGCAATGATAGTGTTAATGAAGGCACTGTTCGACGTTGGTTTTCCAGAAATTTTAGCCTTGAAGATGAGCCCCGAAGTGGTCGATCTAGAGTAATCCAGGATGAGGATTTGAGGACCATGGTGGAGACTGACCCATCACAAACGGTGCGTGGGATGGCGGAAGAACTGAGTGTCAGCTCCCATGTGGGTTTTGATGGTTTAAAACATATTGGAAAGGCCCCACAATTTAAACGATCAGCAGAAATTGTCACGTTTCGAGGTTTGTTCTTCATTGCTTTTGCGCAACCAAAACGATCATTTTTTGGATCAGATCATCACGTGTGATGAAATGTGGATTCTCTACCACAATAGGAAACATTCATGACAGTGGTTGGACACCGATGAGCCACCCAGGCACTTCGCAAAGGCAAAACCCCACCACAAAAAGATCATGGTTACTGTATGGTGGTCAGCGTCTGGTGTGATTCACTATAACTTTCTGCAACCAGGCCAAACCATCACAGCAGAGTCCTATTGTGAGGAAATCAATGAAATGTACTGAAAATTGCATCAGCAGCAGCCAGCACTGGTCAACAGAAGAGGTCCAATCCTGCTCCACGACAACGCCCGGCCGCACGTCTCACAAATCACAGTCAGAAAATTAAAGGAATTGAGCGTCAATGTTCTGTCCCATCCACCATACTCCCCAGACCTCTTGCCAACTGACTACCATCTTTTCAAGCATTTTGATAACTTTCTCACTGGTAGAACCTTTGCCAATCAGGACCTAGCAAAAACGGCCTTCGTTGACTTCATAGAATCTGAGCACCCAATTTTTATGCCGATGGAATTATTCAACTTGTGTTACGTTGGCAAAAGTGCACTGATTCAAATGGCGCTTATTTTGATTAAATTGAATAAATATTCACTGAGATATTACAATTTAAAGTAGACTCATAAAAACGGACAAAACTTTTGAAATGACCTAATAGGTTAGAAATGGTCACTTTTTAAAATAAGAAATGTAGAAAAAAACTAAAAATCAGCCTGCTTTTCTTGGTCCCTTCAGAAAGCTGTTGTTATAGGACAAGTTATCAACTGAACTTATGAAAGATGCAAAATTCATAGAATCACAGGTTACATTTGCTGTGTTGTGAAGATGTTGGAGACATAAACTGATTAAATGGCATTTATACTGTTGCTGACCACCGGCCTAGTCAGAGACACTGAGGCAGACACTGCATACGAAATGAATGATTCATTAAGGGATGGCTGGTGCTCTCTCAGGCACAGCAGCAAATGGCCGTTCTTATTCACATTCTTATATACCCAAAATCATCAGATAGAAATAATCCAAGAGCAAGGAAGACAAAAGGTAAAGATGCCTTATCAGAGTTAATCCAGTGTCAGGGGCCGTGCCCGGCCCGGCACGCCCCTGAGTAACAACATCGCGCTGAGAGGAAGTACATCCCCTGCGGCTTTAATGATAAACAAGTTTAAGGAAGTAACCCTAATTGGCCCGGAGGCC
>CAUYPK010048848.1:0-18248 GCA_963574355.1 Loris lydekkerianus | reverse complement strand
AAACTACACACAATATAATAAAAAAAACTCTTTTAAAAACACCCCCCGCCGATTTTGTTCCCACGCTCTATCTCGGCGTTTTTTTTTTTTTTTTTTTTTTTTTTTTTTTTTTGGCAGAGTCTCACTCTTTGATAGAGTGCTGGGGTGTCATAGCTCACAGAAACCTCCAGAGATTGTTTTGCCTCAGCCTCCCTAGTAGCTGAGACTGCAGGCACATGCCACAAAACCCAGCTAGTTTTACTATTTTTAGTACAGATGGATTCTTGCTGTTGCTCAGGGTGGTTTTCATCCTGAGCTCAAGCAATCCACGTGCCTCACCTCCCAAAGTGCTAGGATTGCCCATGGAGCCCCTGCACCTTGGCTCGGGATCTCAGTTTTTCTCAGCTATAAACTGAGGCTGTTTATGAGAAGTTGTCTCCCTAGGGCAACCGCGAAGACTAAAGCAACTAAAAGCGATGATGATATGTCTTAAGCACTCAGCCAGCACACAGCAGGAACTCAGTAACTAATAGCTGTTATCAGGAAACCACAGTCCAGAGAGAGGAAACGACCAGCACAATCACACTGTTAGGTCACAGCCAGGACACCACCAGGGGGCCATCTCACCTGTCTCCTGGTCTGTGGTCTTTCCTCTATGAGATGTGGAGGAAGGTTTCTTCAACTGTGTTTACCAACATCAAACACACTGCCAACAGCAAAAGTGAAATCAAGAGGACTGCGAGCCGAACATACACTAAGTAAACCCAGCTGCCACGCGGGAGTCATGGAGTTGGCTCTGAGATTCTGCACAGCCGCTGAACTAAGGACCCGACACAGACTTTATTTAGGGACCTTTACATGTGATACTAGACACCACACAAACTTCAGCTGGAATTCACATGAATACAGGCCAGGAAAGGGGCAGTAAGAGCAGAGATTTCTATATCACTGAGTTCTTGATCTAAAGGTCAATAACCTCAAAGGATCTATCCCTTTTTAGGGCCCTATGAACACCCTGAAATTATATGAACAAAGCATATATACATTTCCCCTTCTAGCTTTTATCAAATTCGTAGAGAGGTAAAAGAACCCCCCTAAAATGTTTGGAACAGCTGTCATAAGTAGTAAACTGATTTTAGAGACAGAAATGTTAGAAAAAATTATAATCGTGAAGATGTTATGTTGACAAGAAAAATTATAAGAAAAAATTATAAGATGTTATGTTGACTATAACTTGAAACAGTTAAGTTTTACCTGTTTCTTTTGATTCCGTGTGAAATGAAGTCAATAAGCAACATTAAAGCAAACTCTAGGGTTCCAAGCAGAGGGAGGGCTCCATCAGAGGCAGGGTTCACACAAACAATTGGTCCGACACTTTGGGTTGGCATGGGCAGCAGGCAAGTGGTCAACTGGGTCAAAATAAAACGGGTTAATTTTTTACTATCCTAACCCTAATTAAATCTTCATAAAGTCCTTATTTGTATCCTAACCCCCGATTGGTCAAAACATCTATGGAAAACAAGGGTTTTTCTGAGTCCCTGTCATTTTTTAGGCTGTTTTTAAAAATCTACGAGCTTGCTGTAAATACTTATCTAGCACATGGAGAGGGTGAATTCTTCATAGGCTGAGAAAAGAAAAAAATCCACGAGAAAGGGTCATGATTAAAGCTAATTTTGCTCAGACTGGATAGTGAAATCAAAGTGTAAAATGCTTCTACAGAAGGGACTGGTGGAAAATTAATAATTAATGTACGGCAGCAATACAGAAATTTTGAAATGTAAATTTGATGAACCAAAGTGGCATATTATGATAAGCAGGAGCAGCCGAGGGAGAACGGGTGGAGGCGGGTCCACTGCCCAGACACAGAGTAGCAGGCACACCAACGGGGCTGGCCTGTCCTCTCACTCTGTTCTAAAAAATACAAACTTTCATTTAGATGGGGACAACTGCTCAAAAGTTTGAAAGAGTGAGGGGGAAGAAAACGCTTTAAACAAATCAGGTTCACTTGTAGCACTCCCAAGGGTCCTTCTTTAAAAAAGAAAATTTTTTAAAAGGAAGAGGAGGAAGTTTAACACGTCGCTTTGATACATGTGTGCTGCCCTACCCAGTTTCCCCGCACTTAGGATTTTCTTCCCATCCCCTTTGCTCGTGTTCTGTTAGACTCTTTTTAAAAATCCATTCCAATTTTCCTCTAATATTTGTGTATAATTTTTCCTCCTTTTAACTAAGCCCTTTTGAAATGCCTCCCTTTGTGTGTCTCCAGGCGGGGGGCAGGGTCTCTGCTCTTCTTTTTGGCCCAGTTTACAGGGGATTGGGGCTGCACTGAGAGCTCTCAGGAGAATTGTGCAAATTGCACCCGGGCTTCCGTTGGAAGAGCCACTCATCCCGGCGACCCCGTGCTGTGCCCGAGTGCATCAAGGCCATGTCAACCCCTTGATGCTGCCTCACGCTGTGATCTTCCTTTGCACTGTGTCATATGTCAGAATGGGTTTTCCCACAATGCATTCTTTAGTTCACTGTCAGGGAAAAAGAACAAATAATGTGCTCCTGTGGCAGCCAAACATGCTACCTGCAAGGTTGGGGAGCAGAACATGTTTGCTCCTCCGGAGTGAGTGCCGTGAGTGCCCTCAGCTGAAGCTGGCTTTTTCTTCCCATTATTCTCACTCTCCCCACCCTCCCTGACCCCAACTTTAGCTCCTCAGCAAAGTGCTTTTACAGATTGGATCATTTCTGTGCCAGGAAAATTAGGAATTGTGCACAATCTTTGTGAATTGACCAGTCTATTTGTGCTCAATATATTTATGGAAGAAACAATCACATAAAGTATTCCATGTTGTTTGTAAAAAGCTTAGTCACAAAATTTTGCAGAGGGCAGAGGATTCTAGTGTGATGAATCCCTGAGAAACCATCTTTACACACATGACAATATCTAGTTTAATTCCCAGTTCACCATCACTTACCTTTTTAAAAATGATCATGAAGAACACTTCATTTAGCATTTAAAATAACCAAATGCCAGTTTTACTGTCCTTAATTTTTTTTCTGAGAAAGGAAAAAGCTTTCTTTCTGATGATGGTTATTTATTACCTGGCTACACACGATCTCTTTTACGCATGCCGTGTGCTGTGGCATGCATGAACCTAGAGGTAGTCACACGAACTCCTTATCTCCAGCTGCCCTGTAGACAGAGATGGGAGAGAAACAGGGTGTAAATCCTTCCTGCTTCGGGAAGGATCAGTGAAAACACTCAGACTTCCCCCTATCTCTGGAGTGGCCAGGGCTGTGTAACAGGTACAGGGCAGCCCCTCTGTGCCCTGGTAGGCAGCACCAGCACCGCAGGGGAGTTGTTAGAAAAGCAGAATCTCAGGCCCCTCCCCAGCCCCACCAACTCAGAATCTGCATTTTAATAAGATCCCAGATGGTTTTCTTCCACATTAAATTTTGAGAAGCGTTGCGCTGTGCTATGATGCTGAGCAGGTTTCTGAAAAGGGTCAGCCCGAGCCAATTACATGTCTTTTGCCTGAGAGCGCCCGCAACTGCCCTACCTTGTTCAAGTGTGGACACAAAGCACCCTCATGAAATTAGACATGGTATTCTCCATAGCAATAGGGAAAGGAAAAGCTAAATAGAAACATTTACGAGGTGCAGACGTATTTTTTCTATTTCTAGAGAAATGCATATGAAGCATATATAATTTTATATATATTAATGTATGTGAAAATGGCTTAGCAACCAAATAAAGGCAGATCCTGGATTGCTATAATACTAAATGGAGAACCCTGATGAAGGTTAAAACAAAACAATGCAAATTTGCAAGTTGTGCTGACTGCATAATTCTGAAGGAGTTTACAATATGATATGCTACATTGAATCATTTAGATACTTCTACTGTACATAAATTGAAAATTGTTATTTTGCTATTTTTTCCTTTAAAACGAGCTGCAAAATATGTGTAAGCCCAGCTCTAAGAAGCTTGCTTTCTCTCTCCCTCTTTCTCCCTCGTCACTCTTATTGTCAAAACATAAATGGGTGATGCTATACCATGTCTCCTCGTTCCAATGAAAGTACTCTAGAAAGTCCTTGGTAGAATATATCCTCCCTACAAGCTCCATCCACCTCATCTTTTGTATTATTAATAAATGCACATGTGCACATTTGCTTTACTAGTTGGGCTCTAATTCGTAACAAAGTGAATTCTTGGGCATTGTTTACAAGGTTCATGCCTTATTGGTCATTGTGTTCTATTACGTGTTTCCAAATGGGAATATCTCATTTCACTCATAATAAAGCTGAGCTCAAGGAATTCTTTTTAAAAAATTATGTGGGAACAATCAAGAAAGAGTGTTCACAACCATGGCAAGCCAGGCCTTGGTTTTCTACTCTTAAGATACTACTCATGACAAATCATGGGCAAATTCAGTTAGCATTTTATTACATTGACTTCTTACAATTTCACTTTATTCATTTCCCTCTTTTATTGCCAAATACCCATTTTTTAATTATTTTTTCAAAATTAATAGGTTTTGTTTGAAGGACAGTTTCAGGTTTACAGAAAAATCCAGTAGAAAATAGAGAGCTCCCGTATGTCCCTTCAAACGCCTTCCTTCTAGTTTCCCCAATTATCGGCATCTTGCAGTACAATTGTTAAACAACATTGATACATGACAAAGTACCTAAATTCAATACTTTGCACTAGGGTTTGCTCTTTGTATAATATAGTCGACAATCCATTTTTCATTGGATTGCTGCTATAATCACTTCCAGATTTTCTTTCCATCTGATGAAGAGAAATACCTCTAAAGAAGAGGAACGTGCTCTTTTTGATCACCTCATTGCTGGAACTAGGAAACAGCTATTGCTTCTTCTGGTTTTGGGTTCTTCACAACTCTACATA
Source organism: Loris lydekkerianus (assembly GCA_963574355.1). Classification (NCBI taxonomy): domain Eukaryota; kingdom Metazoa; phylum Chordata; class Mammalia; order Primates; family Lorisidae; genus Loris; species Loris lydekkerianus. Next base: position 13,375 of record CAUYPK010048848.1, on the reverse strand, counting down.
CCAGCTGTAGAGTTAGCCTTCCCATCAGTGTTAATGGAGCAGCTATTGCAACTCAAAGGAGCACAGGAGGTCCTGCTGGAGACTCAGAAACTGCCTGATGGGGACTCAGACTCAATTAGGAGGGACAAGACATGTATATAAACAGGACAAACACAAGGTTAGGTCAGGAAAACAGTCATGGCAATTAAATGCGTGGAGAAGAGCCAAGCCTTTGTGGAGAAGGCAGTATTTGAGAGCCTGGAAGGACCAACAGAATTTGAAGATGAGTCCCCTGAGTACAGGTCCTGGCTGAGAGATTGCTTTCTAGTGAAAATGCGGAGTCAGAGGGTGTGTCTTGGCTGATCACAGGATGAGCGATGGTCAGGAACGACCAAGGAAGCTGAGAGCAGATATTCATTTCTACAGTGAATAATTCTAGCGCCTTTAAAGAGACGCCTCTCCAAGTGAGGTAGTGGGACACCACAGGGCTGCTTCCCAGAGTCAAGTTTCTCAAAGAACTTGAGTCACCCAAACAGAAACAATCCCTTGGGGTATTGTTCTTCAGACCCTGCCTCATGCTAACCTAATCAGGATCTGGAGAAGAGGGGTGAATGTTAAGACCAGAAGTTCACGTTTTTAATAAGCATCCCACGTCATCTTCACATGCACTAAAATATGAGAACTACTGATAATTTCTCAAGACAGCCAAGAAATGGACAAAGACAAAATATTTATTTTATAATCATTTTTAAACACAACATATGGGCAAGTTTTTTCAAATTTGAAAAAATTCAAATTTGAATTTCAAATTCAAAGGTAAATTTACACAGGTAAATGTTCAAAAAATTTACCTGTGTGGTAAATACAATTCATCCCCCTCTTTCGTTGGGGATACTTGATGGAATATATTGAAGATTTGCTGCTACTGTGTTAACACATACACATTCTTTGGCATAACTCTGTGTACATCTGTACAAACATCATCTTTATCTGCAATGATCAACTTTGGCCTCCACACCTCCCCTGGTTTGATGACAAACCATAATAATGTCACTTGGCTATTCTTGAAAAACAGCTACTAAATGTTGATGATACTTACTGCAGCAATATTTATGTGAGAATCCTAAAATACTTGGGAAGATGCTTTGAAGGTGCAAAGGCTGGCATAACCATAAATTCTGAGTAAGGCCGCATTTGTGCAGAGATATAAAGCTCAATGGCCTCTGCTTTTTTGCACTGTTTATTCATTGTTTCATATACTCACGTGACACCTTCTCAGTCTAACTGGACATGGAAGTCTTCCTATCCAGCTAGATATTGAACTGAAGAATTGAAGTATATCATTTCTTCCTGGGTTTTGTTTCATTTACTTCTCGAGTAATCCTTATCTAGAATGAAGAAATCAAATTAATGGCCAATCAGAATAATCAAGCTAAGATTCTGGGCCATTTTGCTCAGATTCTTGAAGATTAAACTTTAGACTTTTTTGCCCAAGCAGAAGTAAAAATAGAGGAAAATTGGAGCCTGCAGCATCACGTCCATCACAGAATGCACCTGAGCATGATGGCATTGATAACAACAATACAAAATCGTCCCCTTGAAAGAAGTTTTAAAAGCTACTGAATTTACTAAACAATGCAGACAAAAGAAGTAGGTGATTTATTACCACATTACCACAAGACAGAGGATCTGTATAGGAAAAGGCAGCCAGCTGCTGATTTATAAACACCAAATTACAATCATACGAGAGGGCAAACAGCTGCTGGTTCCCAACACCAGTTCCCACCTCCGTCCAACTCCTCCAACGTGGGGGCAGGAGGTGTGCCCCAGGAGCATTTGGACTGTTATGCTCCCTTTGAATATCTCACTGTGCTTAGCAGACTGTTACATGGGGTGTGGTCAAAATGGATAGGCGTTGAACTGGGCTGGATCGCAAGCTATTTCCACGTGCTGCACATCACCCACCCCAAGTTCTGGCTTGGGAGTCTGGCTTCTCCTCACCTCCAGTTCCTCACAGTAGTCCTGACTCTGCCACCTCCATTTCAGAAATCATTCTTCTGGATGGTGACGCAAAGCAGAAAATAGATGGTTCTGTGCTCTCCCAGTTAATATTACAATGTCAACTCAAAGCAAGCATATGTTGCTTTTGTTTATTCTTCCTTCAAATATTTGTTAAAAGGTTTTATTTTTTGCATACATTGTTTTAGTTTTGTGTTTTCACCAAGTCCCTGCTCCAGTTTGTAAGACCCTGTCACTGTAATACGCACTATGAAAGTTCTGAGGCGGACTGTGGTACAGTCCATTGTTTCACTTCCAAGAACACAGTTGGCAATGTCTTTTCCGATTCACCTGTGCAAGTTTCGACTTGCTCAGATGACTGGTGTTGCTGAGAGGGCTTCTTTTGTTTCTCTCCATGTGGATTTATGTTTCTTGATGTTCATGTATTTCAAAACTCTCGTAATGACCCACACTTTGGAAACATGCCCTTCTCCCCACATTTAGTGCAAATTCAGAACTCATCTGGGAGGTCCTGGGCAGCAACAACTGTCTTATTGGCCGTCACATAACACCTCCACCCCTTACTCATTTGAAATCATCAGACTTTCCTCCACAGAAAACCTCTGATCTTGCATAAGTTGCTGCCCTTTCGCAGTCTTTGGTGAGAGAATCAGATCTATATTTTCTCTGAGCTTTAAGACATTACTTTCACAAAGCAAATTTTATACCACAATGTTCAATTTTCTAGCCCTTTGTCCTACTAAAACTCTAGGATGCACAATAATTTTTTCCTACAGTTTTATTAATTTTCCTGACTATTCTTCCTTATTAATAAAAATAATAGAACAAAATAGTTTTTCTAAGATCACCCTCTGAGACCCACTACAGACCTTCCTAATCTGCCCCCACACACTTCTTTCACTGTGGCCTATGACATCCCTAGATTACCCCCAAAGAAATTTTTCGAACAGGGCCGAATATTTGAGGTCATGTCCATGAAATGAAAGGGATAACCCAGTTTTCTCAATAGCTGTAGCCTCATATTTGCTGTAGGATCTAATTTTTACATGATGGCTGAAGAATGCATCAGATTAGGGCTGTGTACTTTCCCAGAGTGAAACTTCCAGCAGAGGGGCAAATTTTTATTTGAAGTCCTCTGTGTCTGCATTCCTTTCTCTCTGTTATTGTTATACCTGAATTGCCATAGCTCACGTCATAGCCTCCACCTATTCAGTAACTTTTAGGTTCGTAACTATTTTAGAGACAGACAAAGAGGGATACACGTATGCATACAAACACACACACACATAAATATCATACACACGTATACACACACATATGTATATATATATTTTTTTAATCACTTTCAACTATTTCTCTGTTTAGTGGATGCTGTAGCTGATGACAAAGATGATTCAGGAGCCCTTTTTAGCTTCTTTGCCTCTTAGCCTGGTCAATCCAAATTCAACACTTATATTTAATAGCAATTTGGCATGAGAGAAAGAAAATGCCTCTCCACCTACACTTGAGTTTAGAGTGGTAAAAGATAAAAAGTTATGATCGCATTCTGATTTTGAGAGAATCGGAATGCCTATTTATTTCTCTTTTGTGGAAGTGCACTCGAAACGTAAAATGTGAAAGCCTACCCCAGTATGAGATTAAAAGCAGAGGGAGGTTTTCCTCATAACTACAAATGATCTACAGTGAGAGAACAAGTAATGATGAGTTTTTGAAAATGATAAGATTGTAGCAATCCGAAGCACTGCAAGAAATTGGCAAATTGTAAAACGACTACACACCACAAGGAGCCACAGTGAAGCTCTAATTTCGCCGGCTCCCCGGCCTCATCAAATGGAGGGTACGCGAGCAGCAGGAGTGCTTTTCTTCTTTCTAGGGTGGACAGACTTTCTAAATCATGAGATACAAGAGGTTAGCTGTGTGTTCTTCATCTGAGGAAGTTAAAGGATAATGGCCACAGGGCACAGGGCAGCAGAGATATCTGTAAACTCATTTCTATCATTGCTTTAGGGATACAAATCCTGTTGGCTTTATTGAATGTGGTAACTGCCAGCGTGTAATGAACATTAACAGGGTCTGCAGAAGTGACTTCCACTGTTGACTAAATGGCTCCCTTTGGAACAAGGTTACAACTTCCAGGGATCAGGCAAAGTGATGCCAGCTTAAATAATGGGGGCTTCATAGGTGGGTGAAACTCTAGAGGGATCTGGAGGCTAACGGTTATCTATTGGCAACTAACTCCTTGTCATCCATAGATCAGAATTCTGTCCTGATTTAAAACCCCTTATTCCTTTAGAATGAAACTTGGTGCAGATAAAACCCTAATAATTAAACTAGGCAGTATCCAAATTCTACACATACTTTGTGGATCTGTTGAGACCCACAACTAAAATATTTTGAAAGGTATTTTGGATTCCAAATCATAGTTATGAAAAAAAAAAAAAGGACCATTACACATTGAATCATGACTTCCTCATTCAAATCAAATTATCCTTTTACCAGTCAGCTGGTTAGACAGTCCACCCTTCTCTAGCCTGTCACAGTGCTATGTATGAGCCCCAAAGACCCGCTCCCCACCACTCCACATTGCACTTTCTGATTTCCGACAGTCTGTTGACTGTGCTCCATGCTCAGCACCTCTTCCTCTCCTTCACATCCCTCTCTCTAGTCTGACCACTGGTTCTCATGGTTAACCAGCCTCAGTAGTGAAGCCTTCCATGCCTGGAGCCAGCACAGTGGTGTAGGCCTACTGTCCCTACACGGCAGACAAAGGCAGGAGGAAAGCTCGACCCCAGGAGATCAAGGCTGCAGCATCCTATGACTGCCCCTCAGCCCTGAGCTCTATCCTGAGCAACATAGTCAGATCCTGTCTATTAAAAAAAAAATTTCTTCTGTTCCTGATGATGACAGAGCAATATATTCTCTCTAGAAAAGTGAATAACTCCTGTTTCCCTTTTCTATCATCATCTAATAGCTCTTTTTATAAGATCTTTATTGCTAATTATTTTCAAAATATCAGTATGGCTTACTATTCCCTGTTTGTTGTTATTGTTCTTAAAACAAAGACATAAGCAACTAGCTTAACATCATAGATAAGATAAGGTGTAAAATAAGCTTTATACAAAACCTGACATCTTAATTTGATGGGTTTTTCACGTTAGCACAGTGTACTTTTTAAAGGTTTCTGACATCTTCAATTCACTTAGGTTTAATGGATGCATTCATTCAACAAACATTTATTTCCTCCATTTTCTTAATTTTTTTTTTCTTTTTTTTTTTTTTTTTTTTGACTGGGGCTGGGTTTGAACCCACCACCTCCGGCATACGGGGCCGCCGCCCTACTCCTTTGAGCCGCAGGTGCCGCCTCCTGTTTTCTTAATTTTTACACTATAAAATATCCTGTCTAAAGTCTTGCTGTGATTGGTGAATCATAACAGAGGCTTTCTATTTTTCCAATTATTTCAACATAAACATTTCCAAAGTGCTTTTATTTCTATTGATTTTCATGCATTTTGATCTTTTCTCCTTTTACTCATTCTGGGTAATAGATTTTTCTTCCTCTGTATGCCTATGATTAAATATTTTCTTTATTTGTTATATGTACCTTTCCTTTGCAAAATAATTATAGCTGCAGTGTATAATTACGGTGTAATCATTGCATCCATTCTGCTCAATGATCCCTTTACTAAGTGGAATTACATCTCAAGTTAACGCTCTTATCAAGTGCTAGTTTTCAAAGGACAGGCGGTGTGGTCTTGCTGAGTTTTCCCCAGCACATGCCTTTTCCAGAACAAAGAATTCTTACAGAGTGAATGGTTTACAAAAATCTGATAGCAATTCAGTTTAATGGAAAAATGAAAACTCTGTATTTTAGTCATGTTGCAGGCAAGAAAGAACTCTAAAACTGAATTTGTCTTCAAAATACAGAAATTGACTGACTTTTAAAAAACACATTAAATGGTTCAATGTTTTAAGATGTATTTGGATTGAGTTTTTGAAATACTCGCTCTTCTAATGATTGACATTTACTTTTCAGATATTTTGCTCTGAAGAAACTTTACTGGAAATAAATAAAGTTAATATGTAATCCCTGCTTTACCTTTGGTTGTTATTCTATCACCTCAAATCCTCTTTTAAAAAATAGAGTGCAAATGAATCAATAAATAAAATCATGTCCATATTAGTACCATTTCTTTTTAAGGTCTTATGCGCTGGGCACTCTGCTGTAGGCCTTCCAAGGATCGTGTCCTTTACTCTGCAGACAAAATGACATTGGTCCTATTATTATCCTCACTTTACAGATGAGCTAACAGGTTTTTAAAAGGTTAAATGACTTCGCAAATTCACACAACCATTGTGATTATAGCATCAATAAGTGATCCCATTCGAACCCACAGGCGGATGAGGTTTGTGAACTTTTGAGTCATGTAAGTTAAATAGGGTCATTTGCAAGGGTCATCATGGGAAAATCAGAATCTATTACCTTAAAATCACTGAGACATGAGAAACTAACATTGTATACAGACTTCAGAATCCAATACCGTGCCTACAATGTGCCCCAAAGGGCTTTTGGGGATCACACTCCCGAAGTGACAGATGAGAACTTTAACTTCCTGTCGGTCTCTAAATGCAATCCATTGACACCACCCGGCTGCTGTATTATCAATGTCATAGTAACCAATGGGTTTCTAATAATTATTATAGATTCAGAGTAAAAAAGACTGGCTATAATTTGGCAAGCTTCAAATCAACAGCGTGTGGATTTATTAAGTGTCACAAATAAGCCACAAAATTGTCATATAGCGAAAGGTCTGATAATTAAGCTCTCCATGTACGTGGCAGCACTGCACAAACAAGTCAGGAAGGTTCATCATCTGGGTGCATCAGTATCTCACAGCTGTGGTTGTTGTGAAGTTCAGTGGTGGCTCGCTCAGTGGTTTCCTTATTGTTATTGCATGATTTCATGTGCCGTTGCAAGAATGTCAGAACTTGAATTTGAGAAACACACAAATACCAAACTTCTTGTTAAACTGGATAGGAGTGGAAGTTAAAGCAGGGACATGTTATTCCAAGTTTATGAAGACAATGCCATGAAGGAAACGGCAGTATACCAATGGATTAAATGTTTTTTTCTGAGGGAACTGAAAGCATCACTGATAGACAGAGGTTAGGGTGGCCAGTCATGAGCAGAACTGATGAAAACATTGCAAAAAATCATCAAATTGTGTGTCAAAATACTTGGCTGACTGTGAGAAACATAGCAGACCAAGTAAACATCAATAAAGGAACAGTCATGAAATTCTTAACTAAAAATGTTAGCATGACAAAGCTGTGGCTCTTGCATCAGGACAAGGTACCCACACTGCACTGTCTGTGAGGGATTTTTTAGACAGTGAACAAATAACTGTATTGGAAAACCCTCCACAATCACATAATCTGGTCCCTAGTTACTTTTTTCTTTACCCAAAGATAAAGGAAATAATGAACAGAAGACATTTTGATGATGTCCAGAACATCAAGGTTAACATGTCAATAGCTCTGATGGCCATTCCAGAAAAAGAGCTCAAAATAGCTTGGAAGGGTGGACTAGGCACTGGCATTGGTGCATTGCTTCCCAAGGGGAATGCTTTGGAGTTGACTACAGGGATAGTTAGCCATGAGGTATGTAGCACTTTTTCCAGGATGAGTTCATGAAGTTAATTGTCAGACGTCATATGCATGTGCACACCTACATGTATGTATACATTTACATATAATATATAAAAGAATAAGCACAATGTATTAGTTTGTCTATCTTTAAAGAATGTGAGCTATTGATATGCTATTACGTGTGTTTGTGGGACTTTCAGGGTAAATTTCTTTATTCAATGTAAATGTAAAATATTTTTAGATAATCCTACATTTTGTCTGGGAAGTTGCACATACGTCACAGGAATTATCTATCTTACAGGACTCAAAAGTGATAAGCATCAAGACCAAATAAGACTAAATTTAATGTCTTCCTTCAGATTCTGAAAGGGCTAAAGGAATTTTAGCCTCTCTGGCTGATGATGTAGATTAATAGCATCATGTCCTCAATGAATCATTATCATGCCAACTAATGGAAATTTCCAGGTAACAAGATGCTGATAGCAGACATGTTGTTATTTATACACACATGTACACACACACACACACAGTATCCACAAATAAAATAAAGGAGGTGGTTTAAGCTCCATTTCTCTAAAGTAATTCACATTATTTGTAGCCTTGTTGACCATAAAACTTTCAACTGCTGAATAAGTGTCTGAGTTCTACCCTGTCTCTGTTTCAATTTACTTGCATACCTGTGAGCCCCTTTTCATTGCCCCAGATAGAAGGCAAGAGCCTGGTTGCTGGCAATGTTAATGGGAGTTGAGTGCTTAATTTCCAGCATGCTGCATATAAAAGCACCCTTATGTGTCAGGCTCCAAAAGCATAATACGAAAAGGAATAAACATTGGTTTTATATTGAATCCTTCATATACAAATTATCCCAAAGAGCTTTACACACAATGAATTTGACACTGGTAGTGCAGGGATGGTGTAAACAAAAGTGGCAGCCATTGACTGCACAGCAATAATTCACACAGCAAGGCCTCCTTGAAATGTCAAAAAGTATATATCTTCCCCAGTATTCTTTCCCAAAACAGAGCGTCTGCTTAGGAAGCTTGCTGTCAATCACAGAACTCCAGTTACACTTACTATTTAAAAAAAAAAAAAAAAAGTCTTATTTAAAGAACTGATAACAATAATTTGTATAGGAACTTCCCAAGGGGAAACATAGTGTTTCAAAGTTAAATCAACTTTTATTTTTCTGAATGTCCGTAGGAAGAAATGAGCCTTTCCAAAAACAGGCTTGGTCAATATGATGAAAAGACCCCTCATCAAAATTTCTGTATTTCTGTGAGTTACTTCGGGTCCACAGAAAACTGGTTCTGATAGAACAGCTTGAAAAGCAGAACTTGAAACCATTGGTTGCTGCCCTAGGAAGTTCCTGCAATGCCTTCGTTGGCATCAACGGCTGTCCACTGTCCACTTGGAGCACGTGGGCAGCAGTCACAGGGTTCTTGATGGTGTCCTCTGCTTGGCAGCTTCTGGGAAGGGAAGGAGAAGAACAAACTTTCATCTCCCCTTGGGTTTTTTAGAAATGGGCATTAGATCACCTGAGGTCTTACTGACACACTTGCAGAATTTTTAAGCCCAGGAATCCATATGAATGGACACAGAGCAGCTGGATAAAATGATGTGCCAGTCCCGCCCAGCCTCCTCTCCCCTCAGCTGCGTCTCCTCTGCAACAGGAAGCTTTCTGAGAGGTCAGACCAGAGCTGCACTGACCTTCTAAATATAAGACCCTCCATTTCCAGTGGAGTGATTCAATCCTCTGTGCCCCACCCCAACTTCTTTCAAGGCTCCTAAAACTTAGACCTTAATTCATTTGTCTTTAAACCACCCCATAGCCCTCATCTCTCCTTCCTCACACCAGTTCCCCGGTTCTTTTATGAGTATTTGTGCCTCAAAGACCCCTAGGCATCAGAAAACTCTTTCATAAGCCCAAATCTCAGCATTTTCTCTTGACTAAGGGAGCATAGTGTTTCTTCTAAAAGAATCTTACATCAGGGAAACTCTTCAGATATTAATATATGGTAGAATCGCCCACATAGCTAGATTTCCCAAGTTCAAATGCTGTCTGTATTACCTGTGTGACCTTGTGTGGGTTATCACTCACAATGCCTCATCTGTAAGTAGAATAATAAGAGTGCCTAACGCTTTCCTCTGTTTCCCTCTTGCCTGAGGCTCCTGATTGCCTGAGGACCCTCCTTCCATCTTGAAACAAGAACCGTTGTATAAAAGAGTTCTTGTGCCAAATCTCTGCTTCTTCTTGAAGGATAATGACTTCATGCTCAAAAATCAAAGGATATAGTTTTCATATCTGTGACTGGCAAAACTTTTCTGTTGCCAAAAATCTTTTCAAGTCATTAGAGACCCAAACACTTGGGTCTGTAGCATTGGCTAGTTTGTCGGCTTAGTTCTCCCTCCTGCTCACTATTGCTTTCTTCGGCAATATAATGTAGTAGTTTAGAGTACAGTCCTGGAGCCGGGCTGCCCAGGTCCAAGTTTTGGTTCTGTTGATTCCTGTGACATAGCATTTGAACTTTGGCCAATGACCTATTTTTCATGTGCCTCTCTTTTCTCTCATATATAATTGGAATATCAAATATCTTATAGAGTTGTTAAAAAGATTAAGTAAATGAATACATAGAGAATACATTGAACAGGGTGTGGCATATAGTTGTATTGGTCAATATAACTACAAGCTGGTTGATCACTATGTAATAACATAGTTTCCCTAAAACAAAAATGCCAGCCTCTAAGCTGTGACTAGATATGCTGAGGATACAGACCCACTCAGTTCTCAGAGAGGCCGGGCAACTTCAGTCACCTCCAGCTAGGACTAGCCACAGCACTTCACCTCAAAGTGCAATATACAGACATTGTCATTTCCTCATGTGCCATGATGTGACAATGCGGGAAGATGCTGGCGTAAAAGTTCCTAGAGAGAAACCAAGATCCGACAAAGGAAATCGTTTTTCACTGAAATCAAAACAGCAACAAACAAGAATATAGTCAACCCAATTTTCCACCACATTAAGGCCATTAACGTCCAACTGAGGGTTCTCAGAAACCTTTCACAGAGCAAAGTATCACCCCAGAAGAGAGAAAACGGAAGATGCCAGAATTTCTCAAGCACTGACCTGAAAATTTCTACAAGTGGTCCTGAGCCAGGAGTTAAGGGCAGTGTGTGACGAAGAGAAACATTTCCAATCCTGTACTCAGGATGCCCCAGAAGCCTGGCTGTGGTTCCCGTGGCAGCACCCAGTGCCCACCATGCTGGGGTAGGCTAAGCATCCCAGACTTGGCCTCTGAGAGCTCAGTGGCACCTCTCTGCTCACACTGGGAGCCATGTGCTCTGAATCCCCAGCCCTTTCTGGTTCCCAAAATCATTCAGGGCGGACATAAATTCAGGCAGTTGCTGTCTAATGTCTCATATCAAACATCAAAAGTTTTAAAAAACATGTATATAAACTATGTCTATACTTGTAGGTTGGAAGAAAGTAATGTTAAAAGTGAGTCTTATATAACAAAAGCAAGCATTTTACTGGGCACACAGAATCACTCCAGCACGTGTTCAAAGCCAAATTCTGATTACTTTCCAGTCTCTTTAAGTGAGCTCTCCATCAAGTCATCCCAGAACAAAACATAAGTGTGTTCTGTCTCAAGTCCACTATGCAAAAGCATCTTTTGCTGGAAACGGTGATCACAATGCTTTGTTTTATATTACATCATACAACATTAATGCTGTTTTCATGTGTTTTGACTCTAGAAAAAATAAAAGTCAATTTTGTTTTATTTTTTGCATGTTAAGGCCTTTTCTGCTACAGATTCTCCTAGTCATAATGGGACTTAATTTGGGAGAAAGCAATGCTGAAACCCTTGCTGGAGTCCACACACCAAAACTAAGGTATCCTTATATTATAAGCAATAGATATAATAACATCAAGAGCATCTCCTGAGCTCTTACAATGTGCCAACAAAATGTCTCCAATGGGTTCTGTCGCTTCTTGACTATAATCAAAACCAGGTATCTTTTAAAAAACAAAGGAATCCACATTTTCATAATCTAGCTTCTTGAAAATTCTGTAAGATGTTCACTAATCTCTGAATTCCTGATGACACACAGTACGTACAGGCACACCTCAAAAATACCAGACCACTGCAATAAAGAAAGTTACAGAAATTTTTTTCTCAATGCATAAACAAGTTATGTTTACACTATAGTGTAGTCTATTAATTATGCAATAGCATTGTCTCTAAAAAGGCAATGTATATATATGAATTAATAAGATGTTATTAATAAAAAATTCTGACTTTCATTTTTTGCTGATGGAGGGCCTAGCCTCAAAGATGACAGCTGTTGGCTGATCAGGGTTGAGTTTGCTAAAGGTGGGTGGCTATGGTAATTCCTTAAAACAATAACTAAGATTTCCACATAGATTTGATCATTCCTATCATAAAAGATATTTCTTTAGCATGCAATGATGTTTGATGGCATTTTGTCCATAGTACAACTATAGAACTTCTTTATACACTGGAGTCAGTTATCTCAAAACCTGCCACTGTTTTATCAACTCAGCTATGAATCATTCTAAATCCTCTGTTGTCATTTCAACAATGTTAGCAGCATCTTCACCAGGGGTTGATTCCATCTCAAGAAATCACCTTTTTGAGGGGGGAGAGGCTCATTCACAAGAATCAATTTCCCATCCATTCAAGTTCAAGTTTGATCATGAGATAGCAACTACAATCTTTAGGCTCCACTTGTAATTCTAGTTCTCTTGCTATTTCCACAGCATCTATCGCAACCTTTTCCATGAGTGTCTTGAAACCATTAAAGTCATCCATGAGGGTTGGGATCAACTTCTCCCAAACTTTTATCTCTATTGATATTTTGAAGTCTTCCCATGAATCACAAATGCCCTTAATGGCACCTAGAACAATGAATGTTTTCCAGAAGATTTTCAACTTAATTTATCTAAATGCATCATGAGAATCACTATCTATGGTAGCTATAGCCTTAAAATGTATTTTTTTAACAATAAAACTTGAAAGTAGAAATCACTCCTTGATCATGGGCTGCAGAATGGATGTTGTGTTTGTAGGCGTAAAAACAACATTAATCTCACTGTATATCTCTATCAGAGCTCTTGGGGGATTAGGTACATTATCACTGAACAATAAGATTTTGAAATAAATGTTTTTCCGAGCAGCAGTTCTTAATAATAGGTTTAAAAATATTCAGCAAACCATGCTATAAACAGATGTGCTGTCATCCAGGCTTTGTTCTTCCACTTATAAAATGTAGGCAGAGTAGACTTAGCATACTTCTTAAGGGACCTGGGATTTGGGGAATGGTAAATGAGCATTGACTTCAACTAAAGTCACCAACTTCATTCACCTCTAACAAGAAAGTCAGTTTGCTATTTGAAGCCAGGGATTCACTTCTCCTCTCTAGCTAAGAAAATCCTAGATGGCATCTTCTTTCAATAAAAGACTACTTCCTTGATATTGAAAATCTACCATTTAGTATAGCTACTTTCATCAGTGATCTTTGTTGGATTTTCTAGGTAACTTGCTACAGCTTCTATATCAGCTCTCTGGTTCGCCTTGCATTTTTATATTTTTAGACAGTTCTTTGATTAACAAATTGTGGTATATGTACACCATGGAATATTATGCAGCCTTAAAGAAAGATGGAGACTTTACCTCTTTCATGTTTACATGGATGGAGCTAGAACATATT